>JAWQEG010001103.1:0-120000 GCA_033782935.1 Petrolisthes cinctipes | reverse complement strand
TAGCAACGGTGAAGGATGAATAGGAAAATGAAGAGAGGGGGATAAAGAGGAGTAGCAATGGTGAAGGAAGAAGGGGAAAACTCGAGAGACAGTGTGTTGCGTTGTGATTGTTTCATATGTGTTGTGTTGTGTTGTGTGTTAGTTGGTATTATAATTGTGTTGTGTTGTGTGTGTTACAGACGTGTTGTGTTGTCTTGTGTTATAGTTGGTTTCATAAGTGTCATGTACGTGTGTGTTTGTGTGTGTGTTAGTTGTTGTTGAAGTTCCTCAAGCTGTCTGGCCGAACAGCCCCGTGTGTGTGTTAGTTGGCTTCATATGTGTTGTGTTATGGTGTAATAGTCTGTAAAATATGTATTGATCCATACACACTAATATACCATGCATTATTTATACACGTGGCTTTTCTTTCCCTAATAAAATATTGTTAAACACTTGTCAACATTTACACTCGCTAAAAAGAACAATAATAACACTTCATTTTATTTTAACCCTTCAGGCCAAACTTTTTATATTCACCAATGTTTTGAGGGTAATAATTGTAGGCTACACTTCTGCTGGTTCCATTAAGGGGGTGCGGGAATAGGGGGACAGGCTTGGGGGGTGCGGGAGTAGGGGGACAGGCTTGGGGGAGGGGGGGGGTTAGGGGGGTGCGGGAATAGGGGACAGGCTGACCCAATTAAAAGTATACTATACCCTTAAGCAACACATAAGTGAGAAATGTTCGATTATATTAATGTTAAAACTACCAACGTAACAATAAAAGATACAATAATATAATGTTTCAATGTTAGTGAAGGGGATATTCTCTTTTTAGTAAATTGGAAGGCTACTGATTCCTCCTAGCTTCGACCCTAATATGTTACTAATAGGGGATCTGTTGTTTCGTGGCATAGTTTGGAGGAATCACAGACCTTCAATTCATTCACAAACAAGAGAATCTCCCCTGAAGGACCCCGTGTATGATAATTGGTGGCTTCTGATTCCTCCTAACTACACCACTAAACAAGCTCCTCCCATATAGCCACGAAGACAGTAATGAAGGATTCATTTACCTCCAGTTTTCCGACTACATCACAATGCAGGAGAATAAAGGTTCCTAAACGTGTGCTGTTGTTGACTCAAACATCACGAACTCAGGGGAAAATGTGTTGGACAATGTTAGGGTGGTAAATCTGGAGCAACTGTATGATTCCCATAAACTATATATTCCAAGCAACAGGCCACCATTATTTTTGTCATTCTAGTCCTGTTTCCTGGCATACTTTGGGGGAATCAATTAAGGGCCCGTACCAAAAGTATACTGTGTCCCCTTAAGTGTTGGTTGCTTACCAATCAATCACAGTGAGATCGACCCCCAAGCGAGGACATATTGATTTTTTTCGAGCCACCATGCAGCCTTCAGAAAGTGACCACCCCCCACAACAACCCAACCATCAACCACTCTGACTCACCTCACTCACTCAATTGTTTACACGAGTAGGCACGATGGGTGAATGCATGGTTGGTGATAAGGTGACCCTGATAATTATCAAGGTATACAGTGGGAGTGCAGCTAGTAATCAGTTCACTCATGTCAGTCAGTCAGTCGTTCGGTTAGTTAAGAGTTAGTTGTTGTTGTTATAGTTCCTCAAGCTGTCTGAACGGGCAGACCCGGGTTAATAGTATTTTAGTTATAGTTAGTTATCCAGCCGTTTTTTATTGGGACTCAGATACGAGGGTAATCGGATTGACACGTACGCTGTTCTGTTCGGAAGGAAAGGAAAGGTTGACAAGTAAGGTTACATAATTATAGGTAGGTTAATTTATGGTGGTAACTGAGTGATTCCTCCTCCAAACTATTCCAATTTCCCAGCAGCAAATAGATCACCATTATTATTTAGTTAATCTGCAGAAGTACATACCGGTAGGAATCACACCATCGCGTTGTTTTATTTCTTTCGTTACTTCTCTCGCACGTATTTCAATTCACCAGCCTGAGAAACTTATAACAGTGTATATATTTTTTTGCTTTTGGTAATGCAGTATTGCCAGGTTTGCTTAACGAAATTTCCCCAGTTTCAACATCATAATTTCCTTTTTCACCTCAACTTCAACTTCAGAATTTCCCTTCATAAACATTGATAATAATTCGTCTGATAGAAACTTCCCTATTTACTCTTGAACCATCTTTGTATAATTTCCGTGTGGACTTCAAAATTTCCCTGCACCTGGCAACACTGTGGTAATGTTATTGTTTGTCATCTTTTCAACAGTGCCATGAATAAAGATGTTACATTTACTCCCATATTTCCTGTACCCACCCACCTCCTTACTTACTAACTTGTTTGAAAGATATTGTAAGTCCCGATCTACCAGCAGATGTAATACTCATATCATCCATGACATAACACAATAATCACTTATAATGCTCTTATCATCCATGACATAACACGTACTATAAGCACTTGTAAGTTAATGCTCGTAATTTATGATCCATTAACATCTATGTCATAAAACTATAATCACTTATAATGCTCATAATAATCATCATCCATGTCATAACACTAAAATAACTTATAATGCTCATATTATCATCTATGTCATAACACTCGGCCAACAGATGTGGTTTCAGTCTATTTTGCAATTTTTTTAACCAATAGTCTGGCAAACCATAATAGAGGGAATTGCAATAATTCAGTCTGCTTATAACATACCGGTAGTTGTGAAAAGCATCATAATTCACGGTATCCTCATCTAAATATTTTTTAACAAAAGCAATGTTCCTCAAATGGTAACCAGACACAAACCTTCACCGCTTGATTATTTAGAGCTTCGATTAGGATGTAAAATTAATATTGTCACATAATTGTCCCCTCTAGCAGTGCCGTAAGTGAGACAATATACGTATACGGCAAGAAAGAACGTAGAGATCACCATGAGGGCTAAGAGCATCCAGAGACTCATGTACTTAGTTGGCTTCCTGGTGAGTCTTTTCTGTCTCTACGTGGCACATCAATTTTTGGGAATTATTTACGATATAATATAGGAGCTGCCGATTCCTCCGAGTTAATTAACTGTGACAGGCAACAATTAACTGGTTCCGTTCCTTAATTTATTCGTATATAATTACTGTCAAAGTGGTCTGTTTCCACCTAGGCATAGTTTGTAGGAATCAGTCACCCCCTCTCCCCTTCCTGCAATATTTACCCAAAACAGATGAATGAGATGAATGAATAAATGACACCCTTAGTCAATCGCAAGACTCCCCCCCCCCCCCCTTCCTACTTCCAGCCCACATTTATTGTGTGTGTGTGTGTGTCTTTTGAATTTAGAGGCCATAATATTCACAATTTTTTTCCTCCTTGTAGCATATGGTTATTGTGTGTTTGTGTGTGTGTGTGTGTGTGTGTGTGTGTGTGTGTGTGTGTGTGTGTAGGTTCCCCTCTCCCTTGTTTTCCATGCAGCACACAGTTTTTATTTGTTTGTTTGTCTGTTTGTGTGTGCAGGACCTGGCTGCCGTGATGCTGATCTTACCTCTCTTCGTGGTTCATCTCCGTCAGTTGGGTATGTCGCCTCTGGTGGGAGGTGCCGTCCGCTCCATTTATGGTGTCCTTCAGCTCATCACGTCTCCCCTTCTGGTGCGTCACAGAGAGAGAGAGAGAGAGAGAGAGAGATTAGGCACTCCCTCACTCCTTTTACTACGGCAGGTTATGACTGTCTCTATCATACGACAAGTCACAGTTGTCTCTTATATTAGTAATGACTTTGGACCTGAAAACTTCCACAAAAAAACTTTCACGACAATGTACAGTACCTGCGATATTTCACCAAGATTTTTTTTTAATTAATTAGAGGCTTGATGGACACACTTTTATATTATACCTGCAGGGTTGGTACAGTGATAGGTGGGGGAGACGACCAGTGCTGTTGTTGTGTCTGGCTGTGTCTGTCCTCGGGTACTTCACTCTCGGGGCTTCCTACTCCATCTTCGTCATGATGGTGTCTAGAATCATCACAGGTCAGCCTCGGGAACAACGTGTATGTGTGGTTATGTATGATTAATATAATTTTTGAGGCTATCGATTCTTCCAATGTGTATAAATATTGAAAGGTTGCTGATTTCTCCAGTGTGTAGAAAACAGTGGGAGGGCTACTGATTTATTCAATGTGTATTTGAAAAAAAATTGGATGGATGGCAATTCCTCTTCAAACTGTAACTACCACAATATAGATCTTCGACTCATATTAATTCATCTTGTATACTGTAATATCCTTTTATCTCGCAACACAGTTTTCTTTGTCTGGTATCACATGCAGGTATCTTCATCTTGTATAATATTCTTTTGTCGGTATTTCATGCAGGTATCTTCATTTCATATAATATTCTTTTGTCTGGTATTACATACAGGTAGAGTATCTTCATGTCGTATAAAATTCTTTCGTCTCTCTTCACATGCAGGTATCTTCAAGCACAGCACGACACTCTGTAAGTCAGTGCTGGCGGATGTAACAGAGGTGAAGGAGAGGCCGCGGGTACTGGGACTTTTTGGTACCTCCTTGGCCGTCGCTGTAATCCTCGGTCCAGCACTCGGGGGTAAGACACTCAGGATGGAGCGAATTTGGAAGGCTATATTCATTTCTCTAAACTATATCATATGCAAGTAGGCTACCACAATGTATAAATACCGATATAAATATACCCATCTTGCTTAATTGCCTCCATGATCTAAAAAAAATAAAAACAAATCCACTTAGCATTCACTGTGCAATGTATGGAATTTTACTAAACACAGCCCATGGAATGACATAATAAATAATTTTCTTTGGCTAATATACTATTCTTAATCTGAAGGCCCTATGCATATCATAGTTGATACAGATTCATGGGGCTGGGTGGGTCCTCGGATTGATAGAATGCTTGTATTCTCTCCCAGGTTTGTGTGTCTGGTCTATTTTAATAAGAATAAGAATTAATCTATCAATGTTTGTGGTTTGCAGGAAATCTGACGGAATACGAAGATGGATTTTCCCTGGTATGCAAGATCAGCTCGGCCATCTTTGCCTTAAATTTTGGTTAGTTAATTTGTTAATCAGACATAAGTCAATAATCAGCTTATATATTACTATCTTATCAAATAAACACACAATAATTGATTCCCAAGTGGGATGGCATCATTACAACATGGTTCACCATATTGTTTTCATTTTTTCAACAGCACTTTGTTTCGTTTTCCTTCCGAGTGAATTGCCACTTCACTCGGGTGCATCACAAAACCCGCCAGACAACGACGACATCACCAAGGATGACACAGTAACCAGCCAGCAAGAAAAGCCCCGAGAGGCTCACGAGTCTCTACGTAATGTGGTTCAGATCATGAGGGAGATGGACTGGAAAATATTTGGGGACATCTTCCTGGTTGACTTCTTCCTCACCTTTGGAACCTTTTGCTACAGGTCCAGCTTCGTGTTGCTCATTGATCAGATGTTTGGGGCAAATCCAAGGACAATAGGCTATATTATATCGTTTCAGGTACAGTACAGATTATTTTGTTATGTACTGGTTTTTACAGCATCTGTAGTATATAGCTTTTTTGTTCAAGAGTTGCTTCCATCAAAACAAAAAAATGACCCCCTTTAATTACCTCACTTTGCTTCCCAGGGCGCCTTATCACACGAGATGCTTCTATCAAAAAATAAATAGATAAATAAAATATTCCCTTATGATTAATCCACTTTACTTTATTTTCCAGGGCATCATTGGGGCAGTTGCTGGTCTATTAACTGGAAGAATCTCCAAATACTACAATGACCCACAGTTTGAGCTTTTCCATGGCTCCCTGGTACAGGCGTTGGCGTTCTTTGCTCTCACCTTCGCACCAAACATTGCCTCCGTCATCCTGCTCCTCATTCCACTTAGCATTAGTGGTACCATCATCCACACCAGTACATCCAACATTCTCATACAACGGTCTCATCCATCCAAGGCGAGTAAAGTGTCTATTACATGTGATTTAAGAGAAAAAAGGAGTCAGCATTTGATTTAAGAGAAAGAAAAGATTCAACATATGATTTAAGATTGAAAGGAGGCAGCATGTCATTTAAAAGATAGAAAGGAGGCAGTATTTCCTAGCTAATACTGTAAAGGTACTACTATAGAAGGGAACTGTGGTATTGATGATTATGACAATGATGATGACACTAATAAACATGCAAATGTGACTACCCTAACACTAAGAACGCAATTATGATAGTAATAACTGTGCAAATATGGAAATAAATAATGAGGTGTTGATCTATTATTATTTTGTTCAGGTTGGTTCAGTGACAGGGTTTGGGCAGAGTATCCAGGCCGTGGCAGGAATGACTACACCCCTTCTGTCCAGTCTGGCCCAAGAGGTGTCAGTGTATGGCCCTGGGATGATGGCCTCACTCTCGGCCATCACAGGGGCTGTCCTTGCTGGCTTCATTGCACACAAGAAAACATTTAAGAAAGATTTATGACTAAGAGTTATTTAGACATTTCATATTTTAACACAATATGTTCCTGTTTACTATATTTGTACAGAAGAAAAAATTTGACTAGGATAGTTTAGAGATTATACTTTTAGTTCAATTTGGACACAAGAAAAAAATTGAAGAAAGATTTATGACTCAGGATAGTTTTGACACATTTTATATTATAATGCAATTAGTTCCTTTTTATAACATTAATGTGCCTTTCTAATACACCTGGACACAGGGAAAAAAAATGTAGAAAGATTTATGGCTAAGGGTTCTTTAGATGGGTTTTATTTTTAACGAAATTGTTCCTATCTAATACAATTGGTTTCAGGAAAAAACTGAAGACAATTTATTTTATGACTATGGGAAACTTACAGTCGACGAATTTTATATTTACAAAGCATCTGTTCCTTTCCTGTTACTGTATTATATTTACATAAAGCATGGTATGGAAGGTATGATCATTTTAGTAGAATAGTAAGAGTGAAGGAATTAACTTTATAGATGGGACTTGAATGTGTTTTATTATATATATTAAAAATTAAATGTGTTGTATATAATTATGTAAAATAATAATGCCTCTAAATGAAACCGTTATTCAGATTTTGAAAGTACAGGTACATTATAAATTTTCCCAACTTTGCAAACTGGTATCAAAATTATTACTGTAGTTTAGTGGGTGAAATAACTCTAGTCTACAACTCATATCATTCTCAGTCATACACCATTATAAAAAAAATAAATAAAAACAAAAATATATAAAATAACCTCGAAGCAATATCTCTGGTACAGTTTACTTCCACATCAAAATGGGCAAATATCTTTATTGCTGGTAAATTGAAGAGCTACCGATTCCTCCAAGCTTTTCCAGGAAACGGTTGACCCTCAGTGTTACTTATAGAGGACCTGTTTCATGGTATACTGTGGAGAATTCAGTAGTCCTAATGTTTATCGTTAAGACAGTGTTCCCTTGATTTGTTGTAATAAAGACCTCTATACCATATTCAATTTTTATTTGCACATCTGGGTAGACATATAGTTAAGGGCAGACTATCATGTTAAATTGGAGGGCCTCTGATTCCTCCAAAACATGCCAAGAAACAGAGGACTTTAAAGTTACTAATTGTAGATATGTTTCCTGGCACAGTAAGGAGGAATCAGTAACTCCAATACAGGTACAGTATAGCAAATGAGGTTTTCCTCTTAATTAAGCAAAATATACATGTATGTACTGTACTAAGTAAAGGAGAGAAACATGAGGGGTAAAGTAGGACTTGACCAAGTAAAGAGGGAGTGTTGGAACAGGGAAAACTGGAGACACTTCTGCCGTGGCCACCCCCTAGGGAGGAGTTCCAGGAGGGAACGAGGCGTCAGAGCTATAGATAGTACTGTACTATAATGATGGCACATTGCTTGGAATAGCCTGGAGGAATCATTTGCTGCTTCAGATTCACTAACATTGTATTGTCACTCAAAGACTGGCCAAGTCTTCGCGTTGGTGCTTCCTCAGTTGTTTAATTGCTGTACCAATATTACAATGGTTGACCTTTGTAGCAAAACGTAGTACACTCATTGTCTCACTGTAACATGTCTCCAAGGGGGAAATATTGACAAACATGAGGGTCTTTGAGTTGCCACCTAGAGAGCTTTGGAGAAGATGGGTCAGCTTGGAGTTGCGGTATGGGATGTGGCTTTGCTGAAAAAATAACAGAAGAAAAATAAATTAACTCATAACACAGTTTTATAAGCAAAAATGTCAGCGAAAACGACTGTTGGGAACAGGTACTTTGTCTTCCCCCCCCCACCCCCATGCTACAATTCTATATAAATATACTCATAAATATTGTACAGTAATATATAGATGAATAAAATAACCCAAAAGATTCCCCTCTCCCTTTGTTACCTTCTGTCCCAGTGCCATAATGACGTGACCAAGGTTGGAGAGGGACTTGTTGATGTTCTGTGTCTCAGTCAAGCGGGCTCCCTCTGAACCAGAATCCTTCAGGCGTTCAGATCCAGCCAGGTCAACCATAGTCAGAGTCCCTACAATTGTGGATATGAAAAGTTAATGTACTTACAGTATATATCTCTGGAGACATAAAATGGGCTACAGGTATATATATTAATTTAGAGATACAAAAAATGTACTCATATAAATATCTATGGATATAAAAAAAATTCTTTTATATTGATCTATGAATAGGAAAAATTTACATATACAGTATATCTATGGCTAAGTAAAATGTACTGTACCTCCTAAAAGTATCGTTAAAATAATATGCTGTACAATCTGCCACACCAGATGATGTTATTTGACATGTGTTGAGTGAGGGGGCAAAAAGTTCTGTTCATTTCACCATCCTTCATACCACACATTAATGGTAGTTTTTGGAGCTACAGCACATATATTGCATCTGGATACGAAAAATGTACTTTACATACTCATCAATGGATATGAAAACCTTACCTTCACACGTCTCAGTTGTCTTCATGTTTTCCCCAATGAGCTTAAGTTGGAAGACCGAGTGAGAGCGGGAAGACCTCTCATTGATGCTGGTGCTGGCTACTGCTCTCTGCTTCTGGGCAACAGTTAGCAACTCCTGTACCTGCTTTTCACAAGTTACAGGCACCACCTACAAATACAAGTACAGGATTTTTTTTTATATACAGTTTAAGGAACGTGTAATATCGTCGGTGTTTGAGTTAGCCACTAATTCTAACAGCAAATATATTTTCATAATCTGCAAAAGTGCTAAAAAAATATAACAATACTTATCTTCAAATTGATAACATGGCAATCAGTTCTCTTATCAACTCATTTTTATATATCATAACGATCCTTACCTTCAAGTTAGTAACATAGCAATCAGATTTCTTGTTGTCGACCAGTTTGATGTCATAGTTAAGGTTCTTGGCTTCTTTCTGGGTGACCAGGAGGTCTCTGATGGTCTCGTTGTATATCTCAAGGAAGCTTGCCTCAGCCTTGTACACCCAACCCTTCAAAAATAGTATACAACAAATTATTATAGGGTCCCTTCCTTGTTGTCTATTTGTGTAAGAATTCAAGTTGTGACAAGAGTATGAGTTGGAGGATAAAATACAAAATGTACAATTACACTGGGTGGTGGATGACTTATTCAACCCAGTGATGGGGTGATAAAAATAATTGGGAATGTAAATGCTAGTATACTGTACAAGGCCTATAGGTGAAATTATAGGCACTAGAGTATATACAGTAGGTGTTATGATCATTACCTTATTCCCGAGATCCTCAATGGATGTAAAGATAAACTTCACTGTCCTTGGTATCACCCCTTCCTTCTCCTCATCACAGTGTACTCCCTCCATTGTGTATGTCTTCCCTGACCCGGTTTGCCCGTAGGCGAACACACACACGTTGTAGCCATCGAGGGCTGACTATGCCAGCTGGGAAATTTCCTCAAACACGTCGGCTTGTGTTGAAATGGGAGTAAACACCTAATCGTAGGAGAACTCGGTGGCATTCCCTCCACGATTTTTCAGACCAGTCATTGAACTTCCACTTGAACCTGAAAATGAATATACATGCACACACACATAAGTTTTAAATGACCTCTTCAGACAAGCAAATAAATCGCAGTATTCACCCTCCTAGATTGTGTGTGTCCTAATCAATTGATTGTATTTTGACGTGAGGTATATGCAAGTTAATGTGAGGAGTATAAGATCACATATTAAAGATGATATAATTTTAATATTATATTAGATGAACCAAGATAATAATTATTGTACTCACTAGAAGACTTGCAGAGTTCCAGAGTCTTTTTGTCAAGGAAGTTGATGTGTGGGATGACGTCACTGTCCCCGTTGGCACTGATCTCGTCGTTGATCAGAGGACGCACACGGCAAAACACCCTAATGTTGCCCTGAAAATGTCCACATCAACACACATTTAGTAAATTATTATTTATATCCTGATGGCCTCATAACAATACTGTACTGCTTAATGCAACAACACTGTACACACCAATACACTGATACACTACTTACTACAACAACACACCATACATTGAGGCATTATGAACATGAATAACACTGTCCACATATAATGCACAGAGGACCTAAATACTACAACAACACACCATACACTGAGGCACTATACTTTCAACAATAACAACACTACCCACACCATACACTGAGGCACTACTTTCAACAATAACAACACTACCCACACCATACACTCACCCACTATACTTCCTACAACAACAATAATAATGTACACTATTACTCCAACATGCAGCCACTCATTCCCTCCTCACCTTCAGCTCCTGTACTTGATTGTGAAGTTTCCTCCTCATCATGTCATTCTCCATCAAGTTCTACTCCAAGTTTGCCGCGTGAGACTTGAACTGCACGATCTCCTTCTCCATGTCTGACACTTGCTTGACACAGTCCTCTAGTTGTGTTAGTGTTGAGGATAGTTGAAGCTACATGTCTGTGATTTGGTTCGTTGAGTTGCTGATGGCTTTCTGGAAGTTTGGTATGCATTTATCAGTCTTTGTCAACATCACCTATGTTAAACAAGAATTAATCCTGTCTCTATTTTATGTGTGTGTGTGTGTGTTCAAAAGAATAGGAGACCCTTTCCCACTTCTTTTGCTTCCAATGTGTGTGTGTTTATATGAGTGGTAAGTCCTTTTTCCATCTCCTTTTCCCTTCACGTTCATTAACATATACGCTTTTACCTCACCAACACTTCATCCATTTTACTGTATACATGTCCCCATAGTACTGTATCTCACAACTATTATATTCCACTTTCTGGTCAAATAGGTTATATTCTCACACCAATTGTGTACACTATAATAATAACAATAACATACCTTCCCTTCAGCCACTTCCTCCTCCTTAGCAGCGATCTCGGCTTCAAGTTCTTTGTCCTTTGCTAACACAGATACTTTTTCACATTCCATGATCTCAAACTTCTTCTGCATCTCTTCCTTCTCTTGGCTCCTTTCAACCTGTATACGCCTAGAAAATACAGAACAAAAATGTGTAAGGTGTAGGGAGTGAGGTGACCCCATCGCCTACATCACTTCTGTAGCAAAACATTTTTTTTTACACAGTAAGTATAACTTGTTTTACAATGAGATGAACTTTTTTATTACACTGCGAGTGGAACTTACCTGAGTTCTTCCTTCATATTCTCCACTTCTACTTGGCTGGTCTGAGCTAAGTTCTATTTCTGCTGAATTTCATGTTTCAGCTTCTGCATCTCCACATTAAGGGCCTGGATGTGGTCATTCTAAGTGTTGAGTTGAGTGTCAAATCTGTCCCTCTCAGTCTTGAAGGAAGTAATCTCAGCCTCTGTGTCTAGAAGTCTGCCCCTCAAATCCCATGCCGCTCTTTTGGGACTGGCTATAATTGAGGTAATATCGAATGATAGGAGAAAATCTGAATCAAGTTGAAAGAGTATCTGAATCTAATGGAAAGGATATATAACTGAATTTGATTAAATGAATATCTGAAATTAATGGAAAGAATACCTGAATCTAATGGAATGTTTATGAATCCATATGGTAGAAGAATATCTGAATGTAATGGAAAGTATATTAGAATTTAAGGGGATATTTTTAATGTGGGTAATTGGAGTATATACTGATACCTCCAAACTATACCAACAAAGAGACAAGTCCCTCAGTATAACAAGTGGAAGATCTGTTATGTAGCAAAGTTTAGAGGAATCATGAACCCTCCACTTGACCCACATCAACAAATTTTACCCACATCAACTAATTAGTTACCTGTAGTGGTTGTGCTCCCTTTCTTAAGAGCAACGGAAGCATCTTTATGGACAGGACATTTAGTAGTAGTGGTGCTAGTAGTGTGGGTGGTAGCCTTACGTACAGCAGCTGTAATACATTGATGCGGATATGTAATTATATGCGTATGTGTGTATATGTGTGTGTGTGATGACGAGGTGTTCTATCTTCAACTGATGGACGAATGTAAAGTGTTTGAGTGATTGGTGACTTGAGTTCTCTAGGTGGTGACATGCAATTTGGTGTGAGGAGAGATGGGTGAGAAACATACAAATATGAGTGTGTGTGCGAGGAGAGATGGGTGAGAAATATACAGGTGTGAGTGTGTGTGTGCGAGGAGAGATGGGTGAGAAATATACAGGTGTGAGTGTGTGTGTGTGTACAGGACAAGTCTACTCACCACGAGCTGCTGTGTTTCTTGCTTGTGTTGTAATAGTATTAGTGGACCTAGTCTTTGTAGTAGGCGTAGTAGAAGTTGAGGTGTTGGTAGTCATAGTCTTGAGGACTGAGTTTCTGGTCCTTCTTGAATCAGCAACATTATCTCTATTATTCATCATGTTCTTTCTTTAGTTGGTGGATTGACAAGACATACAAACCTGTAGAAAAATAAATGGCCGGTAATGTTAACTAAGGAAATGGAGAAGCTTTGAAGCAGAAACAAGAGACTGAACATTTTCAACCCAGAATCTAAGGAATTGCTTAAATGTTTCAGGGGGTAATACATTTTTGGTTTACTGGAACACCTTGATTCCTCCAAAGTATGTAAGGATACAGGACCAGATTGGTAAAAATAATTGTGGCCTGTTGCTTGGAATAGTTTAGAGGAATCAGTTGCTTCAGATTACCCAACACTGTACTATACTCCCTTAGATTCTTCATTACATATGATAAATAACTTACAAAAGGAATGTAAATCCAATGAAGTATGGAATTTATACTGTCAAGGATTATTGTTGGGGTTTATATAAGATATAGTTAATGTGGAATTATTTTACTGACTTCACAAATACCATATTAGTTGTAGTTACAATCTTATAGTCTATAATAGTACGTGTAGTCGTGGTCAATAATATTCATCCACATTGGAGTAACTCATGTCAACGTTCGATAGCTTCCCTCTATTTGTTAGCTGAAACTTTCCAATAATTTTCTAATTTACTCATTATTCAAAACAAAAGCATTACGGTATATGAAAATGTGAAATCAATAGTTAGCAATTTGAGTTTCCCACTTGTGAATAATTATTATTGGCCACAACTGTACCACCTTTAATCCACGTGGGGAAATTAAGTCCTTATCCCCAGCTGCCTTGGGCTTGTGGAAAGATATGCTAAGAAGGATTGTATGTAACTTGGAAGAAGGATGCCTCTACTAGGTTCATGCATATTGTGTAGAGTAGTTAATTAAAATCAATAATATTAAGGAGATAGAGGAAAAGGGACAGGCTATCAAGAAAAAGTAGAATAGAGGAGTAGCAGGTGTCACCCAAAATGCAAGAAAGACATTACACATAGGTGGTCTGGTAGCATAGGAATGTTATGATGAGATATACCACCCACCAAGGTGTATACAATAGTTGTAGCCATAACCAGTAGTGATCATGAAGGAGGTCATTGGTAGTGGAGATTATATTTGAAGATGTTAACGATGATTGGTAGTGAAGATGTCATAAGGTATAGTAGTTGTTGTTTAGTGATGGATCCAAGCAACCATCAGAATAGTGAAGATGTTAAAGAAGATGGGGAAATGTTTGGCAGGTTGGACAATAAATTTTAGTAAAGATGTGCACCCTGGTGTATGTATCCCTCCCATATCATCTGGGTGACCATTAATTTGAAGTATTGCAGGAAGCAGAATACAAGTGCAGAGTGGTACATACAATTCATCTTTAATAATGTTAGTGAAATGTGTCTCCTGATATGATATTAGCCTATTACATACTTGTAAAGCTGTTGTTGTTGTTGAAGTTCCTCAAGCTGTATGACTGAGTGGCCCCAGCTTGCAAAGCTGTATTTCAATTCATTATGGTTATAAGGAATTAATGACCATCAAAGATGTTCCCTCTGATAGAGGATAAAAGTTCTGGTCATACTGTGTCCTCACTGTAATAATATTAGAGCACCTGTAATGTTACCGCATGTGTCTTTAAATTTAATAAGTAAAGTATAGGAACAGCAAGGTCATGTTAATTAACATTTATTATGAAAAGTTATACAAAATACAAAGATAAAATTAATCTTTTCTGGAGCTTCTTTAAAATTAAACTATGCAGTAACACAATCTTTACTTGCCTGTTGAACGTTGGCAATTTGTTTTTGTCATAAACAAACTATACAACACAAGTTTTATCACATGACTGTGTTTTCTAAGCATTGTGGTTTAGGGTAGATTCTTTTGTTTGTGAACTGAAGGTAACTAACTCCTCCATTCTATGCCAAGAAACAGATCCCCTATTATAATAACATCAAGGTTGTCTGTTTCCTGGTATACTTTGGAGAGTAATCAATCAATTCACCAACTAGAGACTCTCCCCATAAAATTACACTGTTGGTACAGAAGTTTGTTCCAAATACAAAATATGAGCCAAGTAGCATAATACATTAACAGTACATGACTTAAAAAGGAGTGGACATAATGTAATATTGTACAGTTTATAATTATATAACTACACGGTTGTTGTTGTTGAAGTTCCTCAAGCTATCTGGACAAACACCCTCATAACTACAGTATGGTGAATATTCTCAACTATGTGAAGCAGTTGTTCCCAATCTTTCAGTTGATATCATTTCATTAATCAAATACAGAGTAGTGAACATGCTTTGATTACATTCCAGACTTTATAAAATGTTTGTAACTATATAAATGTTCTTATTTGGTTTGCATGATATTAACTGAAAAATGAAGACACAAGAAGTGGGAGCCTTTTCCTTTTAGCCTGGTAGACAAGATACTTCAGGATGCAAGCAGACAGACACAATAATTACAAACAGCTTCTGGCAAATCTATATAATCACTATGTTGGACTACTTATACTATACTTGGTCAAGAAGTGTATCAACATTAACACACTATAGAGACACATATGTTAGTGAGGTAATAGTTTGTACAATGATAAAGTCTCATGATTGGTAAAGTATTTTGTACATAGTAAGTGTTTGAACTACTTCAGTTAATAAATGCCACTGTACTACACTACTGTACTATGCAATTGGCAGGACTATGTGCACATATTAGTTATCACTAAGTAAACAAAATAAATCTTAATTAACTCTGTAAAACCTATATCTTGGTGCACCCACAATATAGGGTTACTAATGGAACATAATAATATCATACTCTTCACAACTGTATACAAAAGTGAAAAATGTACAAAAAGGTAATAAGATTCATTAGTGTAAAAATAGTTTGGTATATCAGTCACCTGAACTCTTCCAAGGTGGTATTGTACCTGTAAATTCCAGTATCATTCTGTACTAACGTATCATTCACACACCAACTATGCAATACAAACACATTAATTTTGTACGGTACCCTTGACTAAAACAATGAAAACAGAACATGTTTTGGGTCACCTTTACATGTCTGAATTATCCTTCCTTATTCCCCTTGGCTTTACAGTCATATATTTCTTACTAGCATCTGTTTTTCTGAAGCCTGAGAAATGCAACTATAAAAACAGAGGGTTTAGGTGGGTTACAAGATGACTGTAAATATGGCTGTAAGTATGCGTCAACACTTTCTCATCATTGTCAAGATGTTTACTTTGTAGCCCTGACACAAGTGATGAAACGATTGACATAAAACAGATCTGCACCATCTTCTTTGGCCGGATCTCGGTGAGGCCTCAGACTCTGGTAGGGATTCATGTGTCTGGGAATAATTACGTCCACCTCTCCCATTTCCTGTAGCACATGTAGGTCTTTCATAGCTTCCTTCTCAGTGTAGGAGGTAAATATCAGGGGAGTCTCACTGTCTTGAATCATCAACTTCAGGGATTCAGGCCACGTGTCAATTTTATCCCCATGAAACTCGTGAAAGCCACAGTTGAAGGCCACGATAGCATCTGGTCTGGTGGAGTATGAGGCAGCAACATACTCATGGTAAAGCATCTGACACATTTCATACACAATAGCTCTTCCCTTCACCTGACAATCCTCACACAGTGTCATACCACTATCATCAAGGCAATGGTTATCAGGTACAGGGTCATCTAGATCTGACACAGAAAATACCTGTGGTCCCACAAACACCACATGCAGCTTTTGTAATGCTGGCAAAATGTGGGCTAGGTATTCCCATCGAATGATTCCAAGCATCTCTATAGTACTCTCTGCTCCAACTACATGAATAGTCAGCTCAGTGACTTTACTAATATCTCTCTGTGAAGGTCCAATTTTAATCTGCTGAAGAGCATACAGAACAGAAAGTGGATATGTCAATCGTTCTGACATGAGAATAAGGAACAAATCTTTTTCAAGAAGGTACCCAACAGGTATGGAGACCATATCTAGCATGGATGTCAAATGCTCTTTAATTGTTCCTGGAAGAGCTTTGTACTTATCATCAATACATATAGGAAAAGGAATAGAGTCTACACCTAATCTGTATTCCAGTACATCACATCCAATACACAGATTAAAAGCATCACACCATTTCTTATGCCTTTCATCATCCTCAGAGTAATGTTCATCTGAGCAGTAGAAAACTGAACGGCATTTGAAACATTCAATCATTTTAGAAGGATCACCTTCACAACAAATCTCACACACTCTTGGAAACAGGAAAATTTCATTTTCATATCCCTTTAAAGGCCTACCAAGCTTACAACGAACCTGCATCCTTCTCAAAGTCCGGGCTTCAAACCTATTCATGTTGCTATTAACTTTCTTCTCAGCTGAAGTAACTCCATTTTTACCTTCCAATGATGCTTGTACTTGACAAAGGGGTCTGTTGGTTAAGAGAAGTAACAATTTAGACAATATGAATATAATGTACTGTACCGTATGTAACTAGTCATTCATAACTTACAAAACAATTTTATGTTAAAGAAACAGTGACAAAGGATGTTGAGTATAGGGAAACACATGACAGAATACTTTACTTGTGTATTAGCCAGTCCTTTTTCTGACATTGTTTGGAGCAGTAGAGTACAAGTTGACACTGGGCACAACGTTTGAGGCTGGTTGTTGGTGAGGGTCTCGTAGCACAGGTGTGACATATCCCTGGGTGATAGTGGCGGATGGTCTCCACTTCATTATCATTACCATTTATCACTCCTTCACCGTTCATGTTTTCCAATTTGCTCTTCAGTCAGTCCTACACTATAAACTGCAAGTCAAAAGCAATAATCTGTCAAGTGCTTGAAACATTGTTCCCTGTATTATATATTAAAACCATTAACTGTACAGAGGCACTGCTGCTATATTGGAAGGATTTTCTTGATCTACTGTACATTATAAAATTATGAGGAATATTATAATAGTCTCTGCCTACAATTGTATAGTTTGAAGTGCATCTAATAACCTTAAGGGTAATTTTGACAGACTTAGTACTCAGCAGAGAAACTACATCCTCCTTATTGGGAAAGATTGGAGAGCAACAGTTGTTCCTTGGCCCAAAGGTAAAGCAAAACCTACAGTTATTATCAGGATCACACAGGACTGATTAATCAATAAAAATATCTAAGGGCAAATAGTAATAATGGACTCAATATAAACAATACTATTTTATTAATATTTACAGGTGGCATAATTATATTTGTCTCACTGCTACCAAGTGTTCACCTACATGTTGCACTTGGCATATAACACAGGACCCTCAACATCATCACAAACACAGGTAATCCAAACATTAACTCCCTCAACCACGGATGGCAACTCTTTTGTACACCTTCCCGAGTCAACAAAATATGTCCTGGCTTCACTGTCGCCATCAACAAGCAATATAACCTCAAAAAATATTCTATCACAGGTCAAGTACATAAGGTTCCAAGGATCTTCCCACTCCAAAATCAGCAACTTAAACTGAGAGTTCCTTTGTATTGACCATGTTAACTTCTCTACTTTGGAAGGATAAAGTTGAAAAATTAAATTGTAATCTGTTTGACTGGATCTAGCATTTTCTTTCCAAACTTGTTGTACTCTGGCCAAAACATCAATGAATGGAACACTCTTAAATCTTGTATCATCATCAGTAAGTAAGACTATGGTATCCTGGTAAATTCTAAACAACCACTCAGTGCTATCACAACAAACTAGGAATTCAATTTTCCCCTCATGTAATCCCTTCAACACACGCGTCCCGTCTCTGCTTGACAAATGACCGAGCCCTCCCAGATGTGAAGGATATTCTGGATGAGGAACAGTATTGACTACATCCTCATTGACCCATGGTATATATGTCACTTTGAAGTCTCTCAGGTCACACATAGTACGGTAAACTTTGGCAGCATCCGGATTAACCCCATATGGCCAAACTTCCACCAACACTGACAAGGGGGGTAAGAAAATACCAAGAATGAGACTAGCTCCATGTATTCCAACAAGCAGCTGGGTTCTTGTGATCATACTTATTATTTCACTCAAACTATTTTCTTCGAGGGACATTATTTTCACATCACATTCTTCATTCATCTGTGTCTGAAGATGGTTCTTTATCAATACTGACAAATCCTCTTCATTCAATAACTTTCTATTATGCTTCCTTGATAGTACTACAACAGTTTGCATTCTACTTTCTTCTGACTTTACTTGTAGTTTTTTTCTCATGAAGTCTGCAAATTGCCTCAGTAAGTGACCAGAAAAAGTCTTTGTTATCTGTGGTCCCTGTGGTTTACCAAATCCATACTGGTACCACACACTCATTTTATTTACACCAAAGTGTGCATCCTTGAAGCAGTACCATACCTCACTGTTTTCTGATTCAAGTTCAGACAAAAACAACATCTTTCTTACCATCACACGGTAAAACTCCCAGTACATATTTCTCTCATTTTTGTCAGTAAAAACCACCATAAGTTTATTTAGACAAGTGTTACTCCCACTACACATTTCTTTCATTGAAAAGTATAGGGGAATCAAATCATCATGAAACACATGTTGCAGATTATCTGGCTTAAACCGAGCCAGAAAGAAACTTTTCCCACTGATTACTCTGCTGGTGTAAGAAGACATGAAAATATCCTGTAAGACAACTACTACATGAAAAGGGAATGCATTATGGTCTGTAACTGAAGAGAGGAAAAGCTTAGTTTGCAGACTCTTAATATCATCTATGCCATAAACAATTGAGTGTGGACTAAGGACAAATATGAACTCTTTGTGTTGAGGACTATAATGAAGGTTGTGGAATTGACATCTGAAGCCAGATTCTGGAGATGAGTAACACCATACAGATGTATACAGTTCATCTGACACTGGTGACACTACCAACTCAATGGATAAATCTCTTGACACTGTCCACTCTACTTCCTCAACTGATGTATTATTCTGCAAGTCCTCCTTTTCTTTGGTTCTGTATTTTGAAACATCCTTTTCACCAAGACACGCTTCTTTACTACTTATACAACACCACTGTACTTGAAATGATTGCTTAGCTCTCCAAAACTCAAAAATATATCTGTTATGTATCCACCAACAAATGTGTGAATAATCTAAGAGACATTCACATAGCAAAGATGCAGAGTTTATATTTATATGACCATGAGTGCCATCAGAGTCATTGTATAGTATTATTGTCTGGCCAGAAGTATTACAACAGTTCCCTACATATTTATAATTGGTTTGTGAAGTTAAATGAACTAAAATACATAACAAGATGGCTTTGTAGATGTTGCTCTTGAGTCTGACTACTTCTGTAGCCTTCCTGTAATATAAACAGAGGGATATATTTTCAGTGCTAACATTCACAACACAACTATGAGTCTGCAAATATGGACTGTCCCATGTAGGTTATGGTTTGTATGGCTTTCACAACATTAAACCAACGTATGGTTTAGTTCATATATATATCTGGCACATTGGCACTCAACAGCTTACATTTCTATTCTCCAATTTATATGAGGCTGGAAATTAGATATTACAAGAATACCGATGATTGCTACTGCTTAAATCTATACCTATAACTTTATATCTTTTCAACTCAAAAGTGTGGACCTAAATCACATCTGAATAATACAAGTTTACAAACAGGAAAATGTAGAATTTATACATACCAGCAAAACATTATGAGAGTAATTACAATGATGTGGTACCAAAGACAAGTCCTACATACTCCTTCCTCTCAGTAATTCACCATACCTGCAAAAATAAATTATGTAATTATAAATACCAAAACACCTTTGTAAGTGTACTGGGAGACATTATGATTTGCTGTAGCTCATTCATAAAGAATATTATTTCAAAATTGAATTAGAAATGCCACTGAACTAAGTAGTATCCAACCATGATTCATCTAAAAAACACATGAATATTTTTTACCTATAATATTCATGGGAATATACCAGCAGGATCAACAGGTAAATCTTGTAATTTAGTTTAATCTCATGATGATCAAGTACATTATATCCAAACATTGATGGACCATTTTAAATAACTTTTTGAGAATATCTTATTTCATTCCCATTAAGGGGGTGCGGGAGTAGGGGACAGGCTTGGGGGGTGCGGGAATAGGGGGACAGGCTTGGGGGGGGGGGTAGAAAGCCTCTCCCATATTCCCACACCCCCCAGCCTGTCCTCCTACTCCCACACCCCCCTAACCCCCCCCAAGCCTGTCACCCTATTCCCGCACCCCCTTAAGGACTCCTGTGATTGTTATGAGACCTGGTGACTACTGATTCCTCCAGACTATGCCAACAAACAAACTCCTTCAATGTAGTTCGTGTTTCATGGTAATGTTGGAAGGATTCACTAACCTCAAATTTTCGGTAAATATTGAAAGAATTGCCGTTATCGTGTACGGTTTTTCTACCTTCATTACCCACTTATTTAGACCATTCTAAGACTATTTTCTTACAAGATAGGGCATATTCAAATGGCGCATTTTGAAATTAGCCTGACCTTACCTAACCTAACCTAGACCGCAGCAAACTACCGAGACCTAACCTGGGCAAACTATCGGGAAATAACCGTGGTAAAGTACAGGAAATGACTGGGGCAAAATACTGGGACCTAGCCGGATCTGGCAACACTGCTACAAAACGGTAATTCTTTCAATAAATACCGAAAAACCGTACGCAATGATGGTAATTCTTTCAATATTTACCCAAGATAGTGGGTAATGATACTAAAATATACAACATAGTGAACTCAGTCAGTACTTGTGAAATTTTACCAAAACAAGTCATAATTCAACTCAAAATAAGCGATAATTCAACTCAAAATAAGCGATAATTCAACTCAAAATAAGCGATAATTCAACTTAAAACAAGTCGTAATTAAACTCGGAAATACAAAAAAAAATACAAAATAAATCAACACAAAGACTCGTGCTTATTTACAACTCAAAAACAAGTCACAATTCAACTTAAAACAAGTCACAATTCAACTCAAAATAACCAATAACTCAACTCAAAACAAGACGAAATTAAACTGAGAAATACAATAAATAAAAAATAAACCAAGACAAAGGCACACAACACTCATGCTTATTTACAACTCAAAATAACCAATAATTCAACTCAAAACAAGTCACAATTCAACTCAAAAACAAGTACGAACCAAAATTGTCATAATATTCACAGCAATAATGATGCCAGTTGATAAATAATTAATAAATACCATAATAAACCCACCCCGAACACAAAGGCCCGCCACCACCACAGCCTAGACGTTTTCCCGCCCTGTCCCTCAGTGTTGCCAGATTCATATGTTCCCTCTTGCAGTGTTGCCAGACAAAATGAATATGTAGAAATCTGCTGATGTCGCTTATATAATAGTCACAGAGCTATAAACCTAGAGCTCGCCACCCCCCCCCCCCCCCTGGCGTGTCACTACCGGAAGTGAGCTGTCTTATCTATACACATAGAGCGATCGCCTGTGGTGACCACAGAGCTAAAAACCTAGAGCGCTTAACCCTGTGTTATTAGATAGGACAGGCGTGTCACAACAGGCGAGCGCTGTATTGTATAGATACTTGCCCATTGAACTCCCGTACGTACTTGTATAGTATGTTTCTATCCACAGTTATTGACATTTCCCTGATTTGTAAAGCATTGTATCTTGTTATCTAATTATAAAGGTTTTGTTAAATCAATTAACAAGGCTCAGATAATGTCAATAGGGAAAATTATGCAAAGAAATTAAACTTAAACTGGTTTATTAAACAAGACAAATATATATAACTGTAATCTGTCTCCCTCTCCCTCCACTTACCTTACATACATACATACATATTACTCTAGTGTGACATTCATACATACATACATATTACTCTAGTGTGACATACATATATATTACTCTAGTGTGACATACATACATACAGTCGTGGTCAATAATAATCATCCACATATAGGTAACTTTAACAATTTACTGTGTAATGTTTTCATGTTCACATACTATTTTATTGTTTTAAGTAGTGTGTAGCTGTTTGTATTAAATTAAACGATGGCACTATACCTATGTATTGGAATGTTTATCAGCTAAGGAACAGAGGGAAGCTGTCAAAATCTTACGTGAGTTACTCCTATATGGATGATTATTTTTGACCACGGCTGTACATTCATACATACATATTACTCTAGTGTGACATACATACATACATATTATTCTAGTGTGACATATACATGCATACATATTACTCTAGTATGACATACATACATACACACATTCTAGTGTGACATGCATATATACACACATATTACTCTAGTGTGACATACATACATTCATACTGAACAATGTGAACATAAAATACTCTGATCATAATAGAGATTAAGTACGTTGTATATATATATTATAAGAAGGTGACTGTGGATGAGAGCCAACGATAGTTTTGTTTATCTAACTCATTTCACCTATTAACCGAAATGTATTTATATTTAATCAGCCATTCACTGATATATCGGTTAAAGAAATACTTATTCATATATTGTGAGTCACTATAATGTAGTTAATATACCATATCATCAATAAAAGACCGAATAAATGAAATAATATCTTACCCTGGCATAATCTAACAGGCTGGCGGGTTGAGGGGAAGGGCAGGTATCATGGCCGCCAACCCACTTCCGGTGGCGACACGCCAGGGGGGGGGGGGGTAGCGAGCTCTAGGTTTTTAGCTCTGTGGTGGTGACAGTCCTCCCCTATCTAATAACACAGGGTTAAGCGCTCTATGTTTATAGCTCTGTGATAATAGTATATACAAGTATTTAGGCTGGCTTCACACGAGCGATTTCAACCGCGCGAATTTTTCCGCGCGGTTTAGAAATTAATGAAGTTAAATGGGACCATTCAGACGCTGTCCGTGCGATGAAATTACCACACGGACGGTGGCCAGTGTCTGTGTGCACTGCCAAACCTCCAGGTCGCCAGCGGTCTAGAATAATTAATTAACACAGAAGTTTATGGTGGGCTTCACACAAGCGGGTACTTTCCGCGCCAACACATCAGCAGTTGTGGTTCATCTGTGGTACTGCCAGATGGAGAGTCATTACACTCCCAAGTACTTTTTTAGTATAAATCTTTAATATTAACAATAATATTGATAATTATATTATTATTGTTGTTATCATTGATGTTTTTAATGTTATTGTTGTTGCTATTGCTATTATTATTATTGTTGCTATTGTTGCTATTTTTGTTGCTATTGTTGTTTATGCTGTTTATAGTTATTGCACAAGCAGATGAACTCACAGAGAACTACCCTAACGTGACGCCTTCAAAGTTACCGCGCGGTAGTTTACAGCTCATGTGAAAATAAAGAGCGGCGACGCGAATATTTGACCGCGCGGAAAAAAATCGTTCGTGTGAAGCCAGCCTAACTCCAAAGAAAAATCTGTACATCATAAAGTAATTTATTATACGTAAAAAAAAAAAAAAAATTGATATGTGATTTAATGAATATTTACTTATTTCTTTTTTACTAAGGAAATTGAAACACAATTTTTAAGTAACACAATTAAGTAACACGACATCACCCACCTAAAATCCTATATATTATAGTTTTCAACCAGCCTGTAGAGTTATCATAATATAAAAAAAAGTCTTTATCATATTTTTTTCTGATATAATTTGATGTGATATTACAGTAATATTGACAAACTATATTCCAACAACAGTATATCCCAACACGACGTCACTCACAGAAACTTATTATTATTATATATAATTTTCAACCAGTGGCAGAGTTATAATTGTAATACACAGAAAAATTTATCATTATTATATTATTATATTTTTACTGTTTTCTGCAATATACAACACAACTAAAAAGTATAATAAAAGACAATTAAGCAACACGACGTTACCCTCCTCCTATAATATGTGTAAATC
This sequence comes from Petrolisthes cinctipes, assembly GCA_033782935.1. NCBI lineage: Eukaryota > Metazoa > Arthropoda > Malacostraca > Decapoda > Porcellanidae > Petrolisthes > Petrolisthes cinctipes. The sequence goes on along the minus strand of JAWQEG010001103.1, from coordinate 95,234 downwards.
TTTGAAATCTAAAATAAATATGCCTGATTAATTAAGGGGGTGCGGGAGTAGGGGACAGGCTTGGGGGGGGGGTTAGGGGGGTGCAGGAGTAGGGGACAGGCTTGGGGGGGTTAGGGGGGGTTAGGGGGGTGCGTGAGTAGGGGGACAGGCTTGGGGGGTTTTGTGGGGTGCGTAAGTAGAGGGACAGGCTTGGGGGGGGGGTTTAGGAGGGTGCAGGAGTAGGGGACAGGCTTGGGGGGGGGGTTTAGGGGTGTGCGGGAATAGGGGACAGCAGCAGGGCTTTCTACCCACCCCAAGCCTGCTGTTCCCCTATTCCTTCACCCCCCAAACCCCACTCCCCTAGCCTGTCCCCTACTTCCGCACCCTCCTAAACCCCCCAAGCCTGTCCCCCTATTCCTGCACCCCCACAAAAAAACCCAAGCCCTAATGGGAAGGGTTCTGTCTCCGGATTTAAAAATTAATATAACCTAAAGGATAGCTATAGGGGCATGAACGTTATTTGGTGTTAGTCCTCAATATCCTATGTAGGGTATATTATCTGTGGTCTGGTATATTCTTGAGGGAGTTAGTTGACCTGTCTGTAAAATGTGTGAGAATGAATAATATAACCTGAAGGATACAGAACGTTAATTGGTGTTAGTCCTTAATATCCTATGTAGGGTATATTATCTGTTGGTCTGGTATATTCTTGAGGGAGTTAGTTGACCGGTGTGTAAAATGTGTGAGAATGAATATAATAACCTGAAGGATAGCTATATATAGGTGCCAGAACGTTAATTGGTGTTAGTTAGTCGTCAATATCCTATGTAGGGTATATTATGTGGTCTGGTATATTCTTGAAGGGAGTTGACCACCGGTGTGTAAAATGTGTGGGAATGAATAATATAACCTGAAGGATAGCTATATATATGTGCCAGAACGTTAATTGATTGGTGTTAGTCGTTAATATCCTGCTGTATAGTGTATAGTATATTGTCTGGTCTAGTCGTTTTGTGTATGTTTACCTCTGATAAAAGTTTCTCAATTCCTTGTGTGTTTATATATGAATGGGAGGGATATATAGGTGTGTGTGTGTGTGTGTGTGTGTGTGTGTGTGTGTGTGTGGGTGTGTGTGTGATACATTCTCTCTACATGTCCAAACCATCTCAATGTATTAATACGCTTCACTCTCTCAATCACTCCACACTCAATACCGTTTGCCTTCTCACTCATACCACATCTCTCATACACACTGTTATTACTTTTTCCATTCCACCCATAGTAAGTCCACATGCTGCTCTTAATTAAGGTAAGTACACACTGAGATACAAAGTCGCGCAAGTTTGTCTCAGGGCTATCTGTCGTCTGTCTCAGAAAAATATAAGTTTGTCTGGCTGTATTTAAACTACTTCATTTCTTCCATGCTCTCATGCACCCCTCAGAGTGTGCTGTGGTCTATGTTAGGTTAGGTAAGGTCAGGTAAGGTCAGGCTAATTTCAAAATGCTTTATTTGAGTATGCCCTATCTTGGAAATTAAGCGCTTATTGTAACTCACTCTGATTGGCCCACCTCAAAAAATCAATACTCAAGATTATCGCTGATTGGCTGAAACCAAATGACATTATTTTAGTGTTAATATTAGCTCATTACGAGTCTTACACGTGTTATATGGTTTGTATAACCTTATAGTACAAGAACAAACCCAAATATCATAGATTACAAACTCGTCAATGTCTCGTTTCATTATAATTTGGATGACAAGTGGACGTCAAATTTTCGGAAATTTAATTAGGTCCATCTTTTTCCTATTCTCCTTGGCTGAGAAAATGGGAAGGGTTGAAGGAAGGATGGGAAGGGTTGAAGGAAGGATGGGAAGGGTTGGAAAAAGAATGGGAAGGGTTGAAAAAAGAATGGGAAGGGTTGGAAAAAGAATGGGAAGGGTTGGAAAAAGAATGGGAAGGGTTGAAAGAAGAATGGGAAGGGTTTAAAGAAGAATGGGAAGGGTTGGAAAAAGAATGGGAAGGGTTGGAAAAAGAATGGGAAGGGTTGAAAGAAGAATGGGAAGGGTTGAAAGAAGAATGGGAAGGGTTGGAAAAAGAATGGGAAGGGTTAAAGAAAGCATGGGAAGGGTTGGAAAAAGAATGGGAAGGGTTGAAAGAAGAATGGGAAGGGTTGGAAAAAGAATGGGAAGGGTGGTAGGAGAAAGGGAAGGAATGAGAAATTTAACATCCGACTTAAATACTTTTTATGAAATAGGATAACCCAAACCATCACGCAGATAAATTAGAAGTTACTTTATGTTAACGTGGTAATTACTGATAAACAATGAGTAGAAATGGACTCTACTACTATACGTTTCAGCGCCGGACAGACGGTGTTTTTCGTAAATATCTCTTAAACGAATCGTTGTATCAATATAATATTTCAGTACACTGACTTTAACACCCGGGTGTAATTTATGGCTGACATACCATATTACTATATGTGTTATGTTAGGAGTTTACTGAGTGATATTAAGCCTAATCCAGTCATCATATCTAAGGCGTTATAGAGAATCGGACGAGTGTGGGGTACTCGTGTAACCCCTCTACCAACACCCCGAAATCCCCCCACACCATTCCTTCCTTCCCTACCCCAATATCTCATTATCCCCCTCCCCGTTTCACTCTTCACCCCCCTATTTACACCATCCACCTTCCATTTTTTATTTTTTTTTATGACAATATGTATATACGTATCGTTCATTAGTAATATTGTTTAATACAGTTACTGTTGTGTGTGGACATGAAAACCAGAGTGGGTCAAATGACCATTAAAGCAATAGCTAATCCCGTTGTTAATGGCCGTATAGCCGGATAATAACCCAAGTGTCTAAGGCCACCAGAAAAATGATTAATTTTGGTTTTGGGCAACTAAATATAATCGTTCATGGTTGCTTCATGTGTTCTTTACCTTTATAAATAACCAATTTATGCCTTAATTGAATATTCACAGTCTCCCGTATCCCCTCCCCCTCTCTCTGAGGTATGAGGTACCCCCGAGTCCGAGGCTATGACTCAAGTAGTGACAGGGTAGAAATCATTGACTGCCGAGGTGCACCTATTAGCAACAATGTTGTCCATTTGCCCCCGTGGATGCAGGACAGCGTTTGTTCTTCGTCTTGCCACATTGTACAAACGTGAAAGCCAGTGATGATGAAGACGATGACGTTTTCCTTGACAGTGATTGTGAATAAATTTTGTTTTATCATGTTTGCATAATTAAATCCTACACTATTATATATATATATATATATATATATATATATATATATATATATATATATATATATATATATATATATATATATATATATGTGTGTGTGTAATTTGGTGATAATATAAATATAAAAGGGACAAGTCAACAAAATAACATTATATTAACTGGACCAAGTTGACATTTTATAATGAATAGGTACACAGTATCTAATAACTTTTCCTAGAAGGTCCAGACCACAGGTAATGCCAGTACATCGTGTTCACTTGCATGGTTGACTATAAGGTCTGCAAACATGGACCTTCTACATACTACATGTATGTAAACATGCTGTTGTACAGTAATTATCAAAGTGAAATACGTCTTGCCTCTATAGAATTGTACTGTACCATACTCTTAGTTAATAATCATATCTATACATATACATCTACATAACATTCTAATATATAATACAGTGATGGAAGAAATAGGGAAGGCCACGAGTGATGAGGGAGGCGAGGAGCTAGGGGGAGAAGAGGAGGAGGGAGGGGTGAGAAGGGGGGGATGTAGTTGTGGTTAGGAATGGTTTGGGAGGGTGTTGGGGGGCCAAACTTTCCTTCGAATGCGTCAATATGACTGGCCAGCTTTGTGCTATTTTTCACGAGTAAACTCCTCGCATAACACATATAGGAATATGGTATGTCAGCCATAAATTACGCCCGGGTGTTAAAGATAGTGTGTTGAAATATTATATTGATACAACGATTCGTTTAGGAGATATTTGCGAAAAACAGCGTCTGTCCGGCGCTGAAACGGATAGTAAGCTGGGATTATAGACCATGTAGAATATCAATAGTAAGAGACTTTGTGAAACGTCATAAACTCTACGGTCGGCCCCACCCACCTTTCACTTACTATCCTTATAAATCTCACCTATTTCTTTATCTTAACCTACCAATATATTTCAGACTTCCTAATATCCTTTTCTCTATCCATCTCTCTATCCCCTACTTTCCTTCTCTCCCTCCTTCTCCTCATTATTATTATTATTATTAGCACTAATTTTGTTTTATATAATTAATGTATAGGCCTAATATTTAACTATATTTTTTTTATGGTTTTAGTAGTCATTATTTTGATTTTTGGATTTATTTAATTTATATTTTTTATTTATTTAGCATTTAAATATTAAAAAAAAAAAATTCATTTGCATTTTATTATTTTATTTTTTATTATTTTCATTTTTTTCTTCCATTTTTTATTCGTTTATTTTCATTTTGTTTCCATTCTTTTCATTTTTTATTACTTTTAAGTTTTACCTTAATTTTATCAATGACTCACACCAAAGGATTAAAAAACAAGCAAGGCATATTTTAATTGTTATTGAAAAAAAAATCTGTAAAGAAATGGAAAAAAAAATCTGTAAAATAATGAAAAAAATATGTAAAATAATGAAAAAAAATATTGTTTTGAAATCTGCAAAGGAAATTATTGTATTAAAATCTGTGAAGGATATTATTGTATTAAAATCTGCAAAAAAAATTATTGTATTAAAATCTGTAAAAACTGTTATTGTCTTAAAATCTGTAAAAAAGTGATTGCATTAAAATCTGTAGAAAAAGTTATTGTATTAAAATCTGTAAAGGAAATTATTGTATTATTTTGGAACTAATGGTTAAAATACTCACCATTTTATAACAGACGATGTGAAGGTGATGGTGGTGGTAGTAGTAGAGGTGGCAGTAGTAGTAGTAGTAGTTGTTGTTGTTGTTTTAGTGGTAGTTGTAGTGGTAGTAGTAGTAGGACATCAACCAACAGCCGAAGTGAAAAATAAATAAATATGTCATGGATTAATAATTATACTTATTATTTTTATTATATAGTTTAATTGTTACTATTAAATGAATAAAAAAAATTACTCAAAAGGTTTTATTTAAATATTTGTAAAGTCTAATTAAGTATAAGTTTAATCATTAAATGTTATGAAGTCCAAAATCTAAATAAATTATCAAATTGTATAAAGTTTTAATTGAAAAACTATGTTTGATTTACACATCAACATAAAAATACTTAAATCAAACAAAAGATATTGGGTCGATTCCACAGTGGTTGGTATTGGTTTGTAAGCACACAAACGAAAGAATGTTAGCCGTGTTAATGACTTATGGGTGAATTATTTAATGAATTTGGTGAGTAAACTATACAGTGATCATCATTATCTACCTGTTGGACAGATTGTGTGAATGTGGATACTCAGCTTTTGGAAAATAATGAAGCCTAGGCATCTTTATGCTGTCAGAGAAAGACAAGAAGATCGTTCGATATTGGCAATTCTGATTAATTTTTCATAGGTCACTTTAGATTGTACAACATGCTGGGGTAATAAAAATCAATATGTTTTTTATTGCCCCATTTGCATGCCAACACACGGGGTAAAAAAAAACATACCTGTGTGGTGGATACTGCAGGGGAGTGAAGAAATCGATGTTAGTTTTACCCCGACTACCCCCCTGTTTCTTTTTTACCCCGATTGACTATAGTGATCATCATATGAGGACCTATGATAGAATATATTATAGGAAAAAAACAAAACATGCTGGGGTAATAAAAATCAATATGTTTTTTATTGCCCCATTTGCATGCCAACACACGGGGTAAAAAAAATATACCTGTGTGATGGATACTGTAGTCCATAGAATAACATGAAAAAAATAACACCTGAAAACAAATGCCACCTAAAAAAAACATAAAAAAAACGACCTCCATCCGCAGGGAACTGTGTGGTGAAATTGCATGGACTTTCTTTCACCGTCACAGTTCATTGGCCCCTCCCCGCCAATGACTGTGGTCATCAACCAAAAAATAGATAAATACATAAATAAAATAATATAATAATAATGATAAAAAAAGAAATTCCACCTGAAAAAAAATTCCAACTGAAAAGAAATAACACCTGAAATAAATAACACCTGAAAAAAATTACACCTAAAAAAAAAACTAAGAAAATTACATCAGAAAAGAAATAACATCTGAAAAGAAATTACACCTGAAAAAGAAATTACACCTGAAAAAGAAATACCGCCTGAAAGAGAAATACCGCCTGAAAGAGAAATACCTCCTGAAAAAGAAATACCTCCTGAAAAAGAAATACCTCCTGAAAAAGAAATACCACCTGAAAAAGAAATACCACCTGAAACAATAGCACCTGAAAAAATACCCCTGGAAATAATACCACCTGAAAAAAATACACCTAAAAAAAATTACACCTGAAAAAATATACCTGAACGAAAATTACACCTGTATAAAAGTAATACATGAAAAAAATAACACCTGAAAACAAATGCAACCTTAAAACAAAAAAAAAAAAAAAAAAAAGACGAGCTCCATCCACAGGGAACTGTGCGGTGAAATTGCATGAACTGTCTTTCACCGTCACAGGTCATTGGCCCCTCCCCGCCAATGACTGTGGTCGTCTACCAAAAAATTGATAAATACATAAATAAAATAATATAATAATAAGAATGATAAAAGGAATTCCAACTGAAAAAAAATTCCACCTGAAAAGAAATAACACCTGAAAAGAAATAACACCTGAAAAAGAAATAACATCTGAAAAAGAAATAACACCTGAAAACATAACACCTGAAAAAATAACACCAGAAAAGAAGTTACACCTGGAAAGAAATAACATCTGAAAAGGAATAACACCTGAAAAAGAAATAACATCTGAAAAAGAAATAACACCTGAAAAAGAAATACCACCTGAGAAAGAAATACCACCTGAGAAAGAAATACCACCTGAAAAAGAAATACCACCTGAAAAAGAAATAACACCTGAAAAAATATCCCTAAAAAAAAACTAAGAAAAACACCTGAAAGAATACCAACTGCAAAAAAATAAACCTAAAAAAAATTAGACTGAAAAAAATATATCTGAAAGAAAATTACACCTGGAAAAAATATACATAAAAAAATAGCACCTAAAAAAATTACCACCTAAAAAAAAAAAAAAAAAAAAAAAAAAAAAAAAAAAAAAAATACGACCTCCATCCACAGGGAACTGTGTGGTGAAATTGCATGGGCTATCTTTCACTGTCACAGGTCATTGGCCCCTCCCCGCCAATGACTGTGGTCGTCAATCCAAAAATTGATAAATACATAAATAAAATATAATTATAAGAATGATAAAAGAAGTTACACCTGAAAAGAAGTTACACCTGATAAGAAATAACATCTGAAAAGATATAACATCTGAGAAGAAATAACATCTGAAAAGAAATAACACCTGAAAAAGAAATGACGCCTGAAAAAGAAATACCACCTGAAAAAATAAAACCTGAAAAAGAAATAACACCTGATAAAATATCCCTGAAAAAAAAAAAAATGAAAAACACCTGAAAAAATACCAACTGCAAAAAAATAAACCTAAAAAAATTATACCTGAAAAAATATATCTGAAAGAAAATTACACCTGGAAAAGATATACATGAAAAAAAATAGCACTTGAAAAAAATACCACCTAAAAAAAAAGAAAAAGACGACCTCCATCCACAGGGAACTGTGTGGTGAAATTGCATGGACTATCTTTCACCGTCACAGTTCATTGGCCCCTCCCCGCCAATGTCTGTGGTCGTCTACCAAAAAATTGATAAATACATAAATAAAATAATATAATAATAAGAATGATAAAAGAAATTCCACCTGAAAAAAAATTCCACCTGAAAAAGAAATAACACCTGAAAAAGAAATACCACCTGAAAAAGAAATAACATCTGAAAAAGAAATACCACCTGAAAAAGAAATAACACCTGAAAAAATAACACTTGAAAAATAGCACCAGAAAAGAAGTTACACCTGAAAAGAAATAACATCTGAAAAGGAATAACATCTGAAAAGAAATAACATCCGAAAAGAAATAACACCCGAAAAAGAACTAACGCCTGAAAAAGAAATACCACCTTGAAGAAATATCTGAAAAAGAAATAACACCTGAAAAAATACCTGAAAAAGAAATAACACCTGAAAAAATACCCCTGAAAAAAAACCACTTAAACAAAACACCTGAAAAAAATACCAACTGCAAAAAAATACACCTAAAAAAAATTGCACCTAAAAAAAATATATCTGAAAGAAAATTACACCTGGAAAAAATATACATAAAAAAATAGCACCTGAGAAAAATACCACCTAAAAAAAAATGAAAAGAAAAAAAGACGACCTCCATCCACAGGGAACTGTGTGGTGAAATTGCATGGACTATCTTTCACCGTCACAGTTCATTGGCCCCTCCCCGCCAATGACTGTGGTCGTCAACCAAAAAATTGATAAATACATAAATAAAATATAATTATAGGAATGATAATAAAAGTTACACCTGAAAAGAAGTTACACCTGAAAAGAAATAACACATGAAAAGAAATAACACATGAAAAGAAATAACATCTGAAAAGAAATAACACCTGAACAAGAAATAACGCCTGAAAAAGAAATACCACCGGAAAAAATAACACCTGAAAAAGAAATAACACCTGAAAAAGAAATTCTATCTGAAAAGAAATTCTACCTGAAAAGAAATAACACCTGAAAAAATAACACTTGAAAAAATAGCACCGGAAAAGAAGTTACACCTGAAAAGAAATAACATCTGAAAAGAAATAACATCTGAAAAGAAATAACACCTGAAAAAGAAATAATGCCTGAAAAAGAAATACCACCTGAAAAACTAACACCTGAAAAAGAAAAACACCTGAAAAAATGCCAACTGCAAAAAATAAACCTAAAAAAAATTGTACCTTAAAAAATATATATCTGAAAGAAAATTACACCTGGAAAAAATATATATGAAAAAAAAATGAAAAAAATACCACAAAAAAAAAAAAAAAAAAAAAGACGACCTCCATCCACAGGGAACTGTGCGGTGAAATTGCATGGACTGTCTTTCACCGTCACAGGTCATTGGCCCCTCCCCGCCAATGACTGTGGTCGTCAACCAAAAAATTGATAAATAAATAATAATAATAATAATAATAATAATAATAATAATAAAAGAAATTCCACCTGAAAAGAAATTCCACCTGAAAAGAGATTCTACCTGAAAAGATAACACCTGAAAAAATAACACTTGAAAAAATAGCACCTGAAAAGAAGTTACACCTGAAAAGAAGTTACACCTGAAAAGGAATAACATCTGAAAAAAGAAATAACATCTGAAAAGAAATAACATCTGAAAAGAAATAACACCTGAAAAGAAATAACACCTGAAAAGAAATAACGTCTGAAAAAGAAATACCACATGAAAAAGAAATAACGCCTGAAAAAGAAATACCACATGAAAAAGAAATAACACCTGAAAAAGAAATAACACCTGAAAAAGAAATAACACCTGAAAAAGAAATAACGCCTGAAAAAAAAATAACGCCTGCAAAAGAAATAACACCTGAAAAAGAAATACCACCTGAAAAAGAAATACCACCTGAAAAAGAAATAACACCTGAAAAAATATCCCCGAAAAAAAACCTAAGAAAACATCTGAAAAAATACCAACTGCAAAAAAATACAACTAAAAAAAATATATCTGAAAGAAAATTACACCTGGAAAAAAATATACATAAAAAAAATAGCGCCTGAAAAAAATACCACCTAAAAAAGAAAGAAAGAAAAAAAAAGACGACCTCCATCCACAGGGAACTGTGTGGTGAAATTGCATGGAATATCTTTCACCGTCACAGTTCATTGGCCCCTCCCCGCCAATGACTGTGGTCGTAAACCAAAAAATTGATAAATACATAAATAAAATAATATAATAAGAATGATAATAAAAGAAATTCCACCTGATAAAAAATTCCACCTGAAAAGAAATAACACCTGAAAAAATAACACCAGAAAAAATAACATCTGAAAAAGAAATAACACCTGAAAAAATAACACCTGAAAAAATAACATCTGAAAAAGAAATAACATCTGAAAAAATAACATCTGAAAAAGAAATAACACCTGAAAAAGAAATAACGCCTGAAAAAGAAATAACGCCTGAAAAAGAAATACCACCTGAAAAAGAATTAACACCTGAAAAAATATCCCTGAAAAAAAACCCTAAGAAAAACATCTGAAAAAATACCAACTGCAAAAAAATACACCTAAAAAAAAATATATCTGAAAGAAAATTATACCTGGAAAAAATATACATAAAAAAATAGCACCTGAAAAAAATACCACCTAAAAAAGAAGAAAAAAAAAAAAAAAGACGACCTCCATCCACAGGGAACTGTGTGGTGAAATTGCATGGACTACCTTTCACCGTCACAGGTCATTGGCCCCTCCCCGCCAATGACTGTGGTCGTCAACCAAATAATTGATAAATACATAAATAAAATAATATAATAATTAGAATGATAATAAAAGAAATTCCACCTGAAAAAATAACACCTGAAAAGAAATAACACCTGAAAAGTAAATACCACATGAAAAAATAACACCTGAAAAAATAGCACCGGAAAAGAAGTTACACCTGGAAAGAAATAACACCTGAAAAGGAATAACATCTGAAAAGGAATAACATCTGAAAAGGAATAACATCTGAAAAGAAATAACATCTGAAAAAGAAATAACGCCTGAAAAAGAAATAACGCCTGAAAAAGAAATAACACCTGAAAAAGAAATAACACCTGAAAAAGAAATAACACCTGAAAAAGAAATAACACATGAAAAAGAAATAACACCTGAAAAATATCCCTGAAAAAAAACTAAGAAAAACACCTGAAAATAATACAACTGCAAAAAAATACACCTAAAAAAAATTATACCTGAAAAAATATATCTGAAAGAGAATTACACCTGGATAAAATATACATAACAAAAATAGCACCTGAAAAAAATACCACCTAAAAAAAAAAAAAATAAAGACGGCCTCCATCCACAGGGAACTGTATGGTGAAATTGCAAGGACTATCTTTCACCGTCACAGGTCATTGGCCCCTCCCCGCCAATGACTGTGGTCGTCAACCAAAAAATTGATAAATACATAAATAAAATATAATTATAGGAATGATAATAAAAGTTACACCTGAAAAGAAGTTACACCTGAAAAGAAATAACACCTGAAAAGAAATAACATCTGAAAAGAAATAACACCTGAAAAAGAAATAACACCTGAAAAAGAAATAACGCCTGAAAAAGAAATTCTATCTGAAACGAAATTCTACCTGAAAAGAAATAACACCTGAAAAAATAACACTTGAAAAAATAGTACCGGAAAAGAAGTTACACCTGAAAAGAAATAACATCTGAAAAGAAATAACATCTGAAGAGAAATAACACCTGAAAAAGAAATAACACCTGAAAAAATAACACCTGAAAAAGAAATAACACCTGAAAAAGAAATTCTATCTGAAACGAAATTCTACCTGAAAAGAAATAACACCTGAATAAATAACACTTGAAAAAATAGCACCGGAAAAGAAGTTACATCTGAAAAGAAATAACATCTGAAAAGAAATAACATCTGAAAAGAAATAACACCTGAAAAAGAAATAACGCCTGAAAAAGAAATAACGCCTGAAAAAGAAATACCACCGGAAAAAATAACACCTGAAAAAGAAATAACACCTGAAAAAGAAATACCACCTGAAAAACTAATACATGAAAAAGAAATAACACCTGAAAAAATATCCCTGAAAAAAAAACTAAGAAAAACACCTGAAAAAATACCAACTGCAAAAAAATAATCCTAAAAAAAATTATACCTGAAAAAAATATATCTGCAAAAAAATACCACCTAAAAAAAAAAAAAAAAAAAAAAAAACGACCTCCATCCACAGGGAATTGTATAGTGAAATTGCATGGACTATCTTTCACCGTCACAGGTCATTGGCCCCTCCCCGCCAATGACTGTGGTCGTCTCCCAAAAAATTGATAAATACATAAATAAAATAATAATAATAATAATAATAATAATAATAATAATAGTAATAATAATAATAATAATTCCACCTGAAAAGAAATTGTACCTGAAAAGAAATAACACCTGAAAAAATAACACTTGAAAAAATAACACTTGAAAAAATAGCACCGGAAAAGAAGTTACACCTGAAAAGGAATAACATCCGAAAAGAAATAACATCTGAAAAAAAATAACACCTGAAAAAGAAATAACGCCAGAAAAAGAAATAACGCTTAAAAAAGAAATACCACCTGAAAAAATAACACCTGAAAAGAAATAACACCTGAAAAAGAAATAACACCTGAAAAAATAACACCTGAAAAAATAGCACCGGAAAAGAAGTTACACCTGAAAAGAAATAACATCTGAAAAGGAATAACATCTGAAAAGAAAAAAACATCTGAAAAGAAATAACATCTGAAAAGAAATAACACCTGAAAAAGAAATAACGCCTGAAAAAGAAATAACGCCTGAAAAAGAAATACCACCGGAAAAAATAACACCTGAAAGAGAAATAACACCTGAAAGAGAAATACCACCTGAAAAACTAACACATGAAAAAGAAATAACACCTGAAAAAATATCCCTGAAAAAAAACTAAGAAAAACACCTGAAAAAATACAAACTGCAAAAAAATAATCCTAAAAAAAATTATACCTGAAAAAAATATATCTGCAAGAAAATTACACCTGGGAAAAATATACATAAAAAAATAGCACTTGAAAAAAATACCACCTAAAAAAAAAAAAAAAAAAAAAAAAACTACCTCCATCCACAGGGAATTGTATGGTGAAATTGCATGGACTATCTTTCACCGTCACAGGTCATTGGCCCCTCCCCGCCAATGACTGTGGTCGTCTACCAAAAAATTGATAAATACATAAATAAAATAATAATAATAATAATAATAATAATAATAATAATAATAATAATTCCACCTGAAAAGAAATTGTACCTGAAAAGAAATAACACCTGAAAAATTAACACTTGAAAAAATAACACTTGAAAAAATAGCACCGGAAAAGAAGTTACACCTGAAAAGGAATAACATCCGAAAAGAAATAACATCTGAAAAAAAATAACACCTGAAAAAGAAATAACGCCAGAAAAAGAAATAACGCTTAAAAAGAAATACCACCTGAAAAAATAACACCTGAAAAGAAATAACACCTGAAAAAGAAATAACACCTGAAAAAATAACACCTGAAAAAATAGCACCGGAAAAGAAGTTACACCTGAAAAGAAATAACATCTGAAAAGGAAAAACATCTGAAAAGAAAAAACATCTGAAAAAGAAATAACATCTGAAAAAGAAATAACATCTGAAAAAGAAATAACATCTTAAAAAGAAATAACAGCTGAAAAAGAAATAACATCTGAAAAAGAAATAACACCTGAAAAAAATGCCCCTAAAAAACACCCAAAAAACACGTAAAAAAATTCCACTTGCAAAAATACACCTAAAATAAATTACACCTGAAAAAAATATACCTGAAAGAAAATTACACCTGGATAAAAATATACCTGAAAGAAAATTACACCTGGATAAAAATAATACATAAAAAAATAACACCTGAAAACAAATGCCACCTAAAAAAAAAAAAAAAAAAAAAAAAAAAGACGACCTCCATCCTCAGGGAACTGTGTGGTGAAATTGCATGAACTGTCTTTCACCGTCACAGTTAATTGGCCCCTCCCCGCCAATGACTGTGGTTGTCAACCAAAAAATAGATAAATACATAAATAAAATAATATAACATAATAATGATAATAAAAGAAATTCCACCTGAAAAGAAATAACACCTGAAAAAATAACACCTGAAAAAATTACACCTGAAAAGAAATAACATCTGAAAAGAAATAACACATGAAAAAGAAATAACATCTAAAAAAACATGAAAACAATAACACCTGACAAAATACCCCTGAATAAAAATCCTAAAAAAAATAACACCTGAAAGAGAATTGCACCTGAAAAAATATACCACCTGAAAAAATTCTACACCTGAAAAAAAATACCACCTAAAAAAAAATGACCTCCATCCACAGGGAACTGTGTGGTGAAATTCATGGACTCTCTTTCACCATCACAGTTCATTGGCCCCTCCCCACCAATAACTGTGGTCGTCAACCAAATAATAAATAACACCTGAAAATAAATAACACCTGAAAATAAATAACCACCTGAAAATAAATAACCACCTAAAAATAAATAACCACCTGAAAAGAAATAACCACCTGAAAATAAATAACCACCTGAAAATAAATAACCACCTGAAAATAAATAACCACCTGAAAATAAATAACCAAATGAAAATAAATAACCAAATGAAAATAAATAACCACCTGAAAAGAAATAACACCTGAAAAGAAATAACACATGAAAAGAAATAACACATGAAAAGAAATAACACATGAAAAGAAATAACACATGAAAAGAAATAACACCTGAAAAGAAATAACACATGAAAAGAAATAACACCTGAAAAGAAATAACACCTGAAAAGAAATAACACATGAAAAGAAATAACACCTGAAAAGAAATAACACCTAAAAGAAATAACATCTGAAAAGAAATAACGCCTGAAAAAGAAATTCTATCTGAAACGAAATTCTACCTGAAAAGAAATAACACCTGAAAAAATAACACTTGAAAAAATAGTACCGGAAAAGAAGTTACACCTGAAAAGAAATAACATCTGAAAAGAAATAACATCTGAAGAGAAATAACACCTGAAAAAGAAATAACGTCTGAAAAAGAAATAACACCTGAAAAAATAACACCTGAAAAAGAAATAACACCTGAAAAAGAAATTTTATCTGAAACGAAATTCTACCTGAAAAGAAATAACACCTGAATAAATAACACTTGAAAAAATAGCACCGGAAAAGAAGTTACACCTGAAAAGAAATAACATCTGAAAAGAAATAACATCTGAAAAGAAATAACACCTGAAAAAGAAATAACGCCTGAAAAAGAAATACCACCGGAAAAAATAACACCTGAAAAAGAAATAACACCTGAAAAAGAAATACCACCTGAAAAACTAACACATGAAAAAGAAATAACACCTGAAAAAATATCCCTGAAAAAAAACTAAGAAAAACACCTGAAAAAATACCAATTGCAAAAAAATAATCCTAAAAAAAATTATACCTGAAAAAAATATATCTGCAAGAAAATTACACCTGGGAAAAATATACATAAAAAAATAGCACTTGAAAAAAATACCACCAAAAAAAAAAAAAAAAAAAAAAAAAAAAAACGACCTCCATCCACAGGGAACTGTATGGTGAAATTGCATGGACTATCTTTCACCGTCACAGGTCATTGGCCCCTCCCCGCCAATGACTGTGGTCGTCTACCAAAAAATTGATAAATACATAAAATAATAATAATAATAATAATAATAATAATAATAATAATAATAATAATAATAATTCCACCTGAAAAGAAATTGTACCTGAAAAGAAATAACACCTGAAAAAATAACACTTGAAAAAATAACACTTGAAAAAATAGCACCGGAAAAGAAGTTACACCTGAAAAGGAATAACATCCGAAAAGAAATAACATCTGAAAAAAATAACACCTGAAAAAGAAATAACGCCAGAAAAAGAAATAACGCTTAAAAAAGAAATACCACCTGAAAAAATAACACCTGAAAAGAAATAACACCTGAAAAAGAAATAACACCTGAAAAAGAAATAACACCTGAAAAAATAGCACCGGAAAAGAAGTTACACCTGAAAAGAAATAACATCTGAAAAGGAATAACATCTGAAAAGGAATAACATCTGAAAAAGAAATAACATCTGAAAAAGAAATAACATCTGAAAAAGAAATAACATCTTAAAAAGAAATAACAGCTGAAAAAGAAATAACATCTGAAAAAGAAATAACACCTGAAAAAAAATACCCCTAAAAAACACCCAAAAAACACGTAAAAAAATTCCACTTGCAAAAATACACCTAAAATAAATTACACCTGAAAAAAATATACCTGAAAGAAAATTACACCTGGATAAAAATATACCTGAAAGAAAATTACACCTGGATAAATATAATACATAAAAAAATAACACCTGAAAACAAATGCCGCCTAAAAAAAAAAAAAAAAAAAAAAAAAAAAAAAAAAAAAAAAAAAAAAAGACGACCTCCATCCTCAGGGAACTGTGTGGTGAAATTGCATGAACTGTCTTTCAACGTCACAGTTAATTGGCCCCTCCCCGCCAATGACTGTGGTTGTCAACCAAAAAATAGATAAATACATAAATAAAATAATATAACATAATAATGATAATAAAAGAAATTCCACCTGAAAAGAAATAACACCTGAAAAAATAACACCTGAAAAAATTACACCTGAAAAGAAATAACATCTGAAAAGAAATAACACATGAAAAAGAAATAACATCTAAAAAAACATGAAAACAATAACACCTGAAAAAATACCCCTGAATAAAAATCCTAAAAAAATAACACCTGAAAGAGAATTGCACCTGAAAAAATATACCACCTGAAAAAATTCTACACCTGAAAAAAAATACCACCTAAAAAAAAAAGACCTCCATCCACAGGGAACTGTGTGGTGAAATTCATGGACTCTCTTTCACCATCACAGTTCATTGGCCCCTCCCCACCAATAACTGTGGTCGTCAACCAAATAATAAATAACACCTGAAAATAAATAACCACCTGAAAATAAATAACCACCTGAAAATAAATAACCACCTGAAAATAAATAACCACCTGAAAATAAATAACCACCTGAAAATAAATAACCACCTGAAAATAAATAACCACCTGAAAATAAATAACCACCTGAAAATAAATAACCACCTGAAAATAAATAACCACCTGAAAATAAATAACCACCTGAAAATAAATAACCACCTGAAAATAAATAACCACCTGAAAATAAATAACCACCTGAAAATAAATAACCACCTGAAAATAAATAACCACCTGAAAATAAATAACCACCTGAAAATAAATAACCACCTGAAAATAAATAACCACCTGAAAATAAATAACCACCTGAAAATAAATAACCACCTGAAAATAAATAACCACCTGAAAATAAATAACCACCTGAAAATAAATAACCACCTGAAAATAAATAACCACCTGAAAATAAATAACCACCTGAAAATAAATAACCACCTGAAAATAAATAACCACCTGAAAATAAATAACCACCTGAAAACAAATAACACCTGAAAACAAATAACACCTGAAAACAAATAACACCTGAAAACAAATAACACCTGAAAACAAATAACACCTGAAAACAAATAACCACCTGAAAACAAATAACCACCTGAAAACAAATAACCACCTGAAAACAAATAACCACCTGAAAACAAATAACCACCTGAAAACAAATAACCACCTGCAAAGAAATTTTCACCTGCAAAGAAATTTTCACCTGCAAAGAAATTTTCACCTGAAAGAAATTTTCACCTGAAAGAAATTTTCACCTGAAAGAAAATTTCACCTGAAAGAAAATTTCACCTGAAAGAAAATTACACCTGAAAGAAAATTACACCTGAAAGAAAATTACACCTGAAAGAAAATTACACCTGAAAGAAAATTACACCTGAAAGAAAATTACACCTGAAAGAAAATTACACCTGAAAGAAAATTACACCTGAAAGAAAATTACACCTGAAAGAAAATTACACCTGAAAGAAAATTACACCTGAAAGAAAATTACACCTGAAAGAAAATTACACCTGTAAGAAAATTACACCTGAAAGAAAATTACACCTGAAAGAAAATTACACCTGAAAGAAAATAACACCTGAAAGAAAATAACACCTGAAAGAAAATAACACCTGAAAGAAAATAACACCTGAAAGAAAATAACACCTGAAAGAAAATAACACCTGAAAGAAAATAACACCTGAAAGAAAATAACACCTGAAAGAAAATAACACCTGAAAGAAAATAACACCTGACAGAAAATAACACCTGACAGAAAATAACACCTGACAGAAAATAACACCTGACAGAAAATAACACCTGACAGAAAATAACACCTGACAGAAAATAACACCTGACAGAAAATAACACCTGAAAGAAAATAACACCTGAAAGAAAATAACACCTGAAAGAAAATAACACCTGAAAGAAAATAACACCTGAAAGAAAATAACACCTGAAAGAAAATAACACCTGAAAGAAAATAACACCTGAAAGAAAATAACACCTGAAAGAAAATAACACCTGAAAGAAAATAACACCTGAAAGAAAATAACACCTGAAAGAAAATAACACCTGAAAGAAAATAACACCTGAAAGAAAATAACACCTGAAAGAAAATAACACCTGAAAGAAAATAACACCTGAAAGAAAATAACACCTGAAAGAAAATAACACCTGAAAGAAAATAACACCTGAAAGAAAATAACACCTGAAAGAAAATAACACCTGAAAGAAAATAACACCTGAAAGAAAATAACACCTGAAAGAAAATAACACCTGAAAGAAAATAACACCTGAAAGAAAATAACACCTGAAAGAAAATAACACCTGAAAGAAAATAACACCTGAAAGAAAATAACACCTGAAAGAAAATAACACCTGAAAGAAAATAACACCTGAAAGAAAATAACACCTGAAAGAAAATAACACCTGAAAGAAAATAACACCTGAAAGAAAATAACACCTGAAAGAAAATAACACCTGAAAGAAAATAACACCTGAAAGAAAATAACACCTGAAAGAAAATAACACCTGAAAGAAAATAACACCTGAAAGAAAATAACACCTGAAAGAAAATAACACCTGAAAGAAAATAACACCTGAAAGAAAATTACACCTGAAAGAAAATTACACCTGAAAGAAAATTACACCTGAAAGAAAATTACACCTGAAAGAAAATTACACCTGAAAGAAAATTACACCTGAAAGAAAATTACACCTGAAAGAAAATTACACCTGAAAGAAAATTACACCTGAAAGAAAATTACACCTGAAAGAAAATTACACCTGAAAGAAAATTACACCTGAAAGAAAATTACACCTGAAAGAAAATTACACCTGAAAGAAAATTACACCTGAAAGAAAATTACACCTGAAAGAAAATAACACATGAAAGAAAATAACACATGAAAGAAAATAACACATGAAAGAAAATAACACATGAAAGAAAATAACACATGAAAGAAAATAACACCTGAAAGAAAATAACCACCTGAAAAGAAATAACCACCTGAAAATAAATAACCACCTGAAAAGAAATAACCACCTGAAAAGAAATAACCACCTGAAAAACAAAAATAACACATGAAAGAAATATCACCTGAATAAAATAATACTTGAAAAAAAATACCACCTGAAAATAAATAACACCCGATAAAAATTACACCTGAAAGAAAATTACACCTGGAAAAAAGATAATACCTGAAAAAATAACACCCAAAAGAAAATTACACCTGAAAATATAACACGTGAAAAAAAATAATACCAGAAGAAACAAAAAAACGACCTCCATCGACAGGGAACTGTGTTGAAATTGCATGGACTGTATTTCACCGTCACAGTTCATTGGCCCCTCCCCACCAATGACTGTGGTCGTCAACCAATAAATAAATTAATAATAATAATAATAATAATAATAATAATAATAATATCAATTATAATACTTGTTACTTGTTATTATTATGCCCAGACACCTACTTTATTCACCAAATTCATTAAATAATTCAGCCATAAGTCATTAACACGGCTAAGATTCTTTCGTTTGCGTGCTTACAAACCACTACCAACCACTGTGGAATCGACCCATAGAAGAAAATAGTCTTAGAATGGTCTAAATAAGTAGGTAATGAAAGTAGAAAATCCGTACGCAATAACGGTAATTATTTCAATATTTACCGTATTTATCATTTGGAGTATATTGGTCCCACCGATTGCTGCTGGTATCCACTTTGGTTCCCTTTCCAATTGGGCACACGTACAGTATGTTGATATAGAGTACAATAACTTTATATATAAATAGTTGTAATAACAGCACAGTTTCTTTAAATAAAATCACGAACGAGCGATAAGACCCTTTCCACACGAAGGTTACAGGGCAACTGACAAGTGACAATAATTTTACCATCCACCACGAGGCCGACAAGGGTCCTACCTGTGAATGGTCAAAATTATGTACGGTACCCTACCCTCTTTTTTTTTTTTTTTTTTTTTTTTTTTTTTTTTATTTTCATTCTCCTCGATTTGGTGGACCGTATTCAAGAACATTACTTTAATTGTGGTGTATACGATGGTGTGGTAAAGGTACAATGGCTCCATAGACAAACAACAACAGGGCCTTTATTGGTACAGTTACCAAACCATCGTATACACCACGGTTGTTCTTGAATATGGTCCAACGGTTTGTCTCACTGCAATCGTCACACCTACCCTTTTTGCGGTCATAATTATGTCAAGATTATTCATGGTAGTTACGACGGTATGGTACTGGTACGATGGATGACTGTAGTAGCTGCTGTTTACCTATATAGTCATCATCGTACTATTACCTCACCATCATCAATACCATCACTCACTCACTCACTACTCTCACTCACTACTCTCCCTCATGGATATAATACCATCACTCACTCACTCACTCACTACTCTCACTCACTCATGGATATAATACCATCACTCACTCACTCACTACTCTCACTCACTCATGGATATAATACCATCACTCACTCACTCACTACTCTCACTCATGGATATAATACCATCACTCACTCACTCACTACTCTCACTCACTCATGGATATAATACCATCACTCACTCACTCACTACTCTCACTCATGGATATAATACCATCACTCACTCACTCACTCACTACTCTCACTCATGGATATAATACCACCACTCACTCACTCACTACTCACTCACTCACTACTCTCACTCATAGATATAATACCATCACTCACTCACTCACTACTCTCACTCATGGATATAATACCATCACTCACTCACTCACTACTCTCACTCATGGATATAATACCATCACTCACTACTCTCACTCATGGATATAATACCATCACTCACTCACTCACTACTCTCACTCACTCATGGATATAATACCATCACTCACTCACTCACTACTCTCACTCACTCATGGATATAATACCATCACTCACTCACTCACTACTCTCACTCACTCATGGATATAATAATTTCTGGCAAACGATTCATTGTTTGTTTTGGTAATTATCAGGGATTATGAGCCGGCAGTTTGTCACGCATATTAAAAGGCCAGTTCCACAGTGGCTTAATTGGGTTTGTTATGATCCTCCCCAACCAACCACACTTGTCTTTTGGTTCGTTATGATCCTCCCCAACCAACCACATTTGTCTTTTGGTTCGTTTTGATCCTCCCAAACCAATCACACTTGTCTTTTGGTTCGTTTTGATCCTCCCAAACCAACCACACTTGTCTTTTGGTTCGTTATGATCCTCCCCAACCAACCACACTTGTCTTTTCGTTTGTTATGATCCTCCCCAACCAACCACACTTGTCTTTTGGTTCGTTTTGATCCTCCACAACCAACCACACTTGTCTTTTGGTTTGTTATGATCCTCCCCAACCAACCACACTTGTCTTTTGGTTCGTTATGATCCTCCCCCAACCAACCACACTTGTCTTTTGGTTCGTTATGATCCTCCCCAACCAACCACACTTGTCTTTTGGTTCGTTATGATCCTCCCACAACCAACCACACTTGTCTTTTGGTTCGTTATGATCCTCCCCCAACCAACCACACTTGTCTTTTGGTTCGTTATGATCCTCCCCAACCAACCACACTTGTCTTTTGGTTCGTTTTGATCCTCCCCAACCAACCACACTTGTCTTTTGGTTCGTTATGATCCTCCCAAACCAACCACACTTGTCTTTTGGTTTGTTATGATCCTCCCCAACCAACCACACTTGTCAGTCTTACTTATATCCAACAACAAACTCAGTCTCCATATCCACAAAATCTGTCAGGTTGTTCCCGACAGGTTGTTCAGTTGCTCCAGATTTACCAACACAAAATTTCCCCCTTAAATGAATAACAATGGAAGGGTAACATCAAATTTTTTTTTTTATTTATATAGTTTGTAGAATTCCATGTATTCTATTAAGGGAAGAATATATAATTTTTAATTTATTCATTTTTTTATATTATTATTATTTTTTTTATTATTATTATTATTTTTTTTTTTTTTTTAACTAAATTGGAGGGCTACTGATTCCTCCTAACTATCCCAGGAAACAACAAAATCACCTCAGTGTTTCTAACTGGGGATTTGTTTCGTGGCAAAGTTTGGAGGAACCGTAAACCATCCAATTCACCAACAAGAGAATCTCCCCTAAATTAATTAAGGACCCTGTGATCGTGTATGAATGAGACTTGGTGGCTTCTGATTCCTCTTGACTATGCCATGTATGTATGTATGTATGTATGTGTTTGTGCTTAACGCCTATCGACTACCTAATGGTCATTAAGGCGACAGAAGTACATATAGTGATAAAAAAAGTGTGTACGTGGATAATTGTATGTGTGTGTTGGTGTGTGTGTGTGTCGTCGTCCTATATAGGTGTCGGTGTGTGTGTGTGTGTGTGTCTTCTTCTATATAGGTGTCGGTGTGTGTGTGTTTCGTGGCAATATTTGAAGGACTCGCTAACCCCCAAATTTCTGACAACATTACAGGGTCTGTTAAGGGAAGCAACCTTTTGTGTTCATTTTGGAGTCACTGTAGGCCTTCAAACTCAGCTATAAAACACATCCCTGTATAATTCCATATGGAGGGGTTCTGTTTCCTAGCATAGTTTGGAGGAATCAGTAGCCTTCCGATTTCCAATAATGGTTACTCCCCTTAAGTGGGTATATAGCACATTGTTTTGGGTGGTAAATCTGGAGCAATTGATTCCTCCAAACTATTCCAGGCAACAGGATACCATTATTTTTCTTCATCTGGGTTTATTTCCTGGCATACTTTGGAGGATTCAAGGCGCTCCAGTCTATCAATAAAGAGTAACGTTTATCCCCGACTTATATACACTAGAATAATGTACTGTATGAATAATTTTTAAGGTCAGCAAACGTGTATCGTATTCTGAAGTTATATTTATATATTTATTAAGATTTGTATTTATAATTATATTTTGATTAGAAGGGAGTAGGTGTATTTACGCCAGGATATATGTAGATAGAAACTCAGTAAATAACTTTCTCACGCATTAGGTCATTTAATAGGTAGTTTGACTCATATTTGGGTTTTCACAGTAATTTGGGTTTAGTTAAAAAGACAAAACTTGGGAACTCTCGACACCCCTGCCGCTAACGTGTATTATTATTATTACGATATTATTATTATTAGTAGTAGTACTGCGATTATTATTATTAGTAGTAGTCTAGCACGTTTCATTGATTTGGACAAGTGTTATGGTACGTCCACACGATCGAGCAGTGCTCGCGATCACAAGCGAGTGGTTTGCCTGTCGACGGGCTTACCGCTTGTGTTCGCAAGCACACCAGCAAACTGCCCGTGCTGGTTCGAATTCACCGAACACTGCGGCCAAGGGGGTCAGTATTATCGCTGGCAATCGAGCAACATGTGAAATGTATTTGGGTCCATTCTCATGTACTTTATGAAGGCATTCGTATTCCCAGCTTTTAATTCCCGTAATATTGTCACACGACTTCCCAACTATTTTCTTTTAATTAGCCTGGTCAGACGTTCGTTTCGACACAAGTGCGGAGTTTTGTAGGGTTTACTTTTTGTCAGCTGATCGAGCTTGCTTTTGATTGGCTGGAGTCAGTCCAGTCACCGATTGGCTGAACGACATAGGACTCCCTAACTACTTGGGCAGGATAGGACGCCCTAAAAAAATTTGAGTATATCAACTAAGGGCACGAGATAGGATTTCCCAACCTGTTCCTATCTTAGGACTCCCCAAGTCAGGTAGGGCCAAGGATAATAGACTATAATTATAGTCTATCATCCTTGGGTAGGGCGGTGTGGCTGCCCTAAGTTAGGACACGTTTGAGTATCCGACCCCGGAAGTTAACTGTTAAAACAGTTACCACCTTTTAGATAAATAATGTCAGAGACAGTACACGTAACAATTATTAGTTCACCCATTTATTACAGGTTTTTATATAGAGGGGGGTTTGTTTACATGCTCTTGAAAATGCATCAAGGCACAAGCATGTGTTGAGAAAAACAAACATTAGTTTATTTTTATTACATATAATATACCGGTACTTTATCTTTTAAGAGATTCACAGAGCTGTTTTACAATAAATAACTGATCAAAACTATTTATATTTCACCTGTATTCCATGTTACACCAAGTTAAGCCAAATATTTGTTTAAGTAAAGAATTTAATAATCATTAGTTAAATACTAATCTTTGATATTCATTTCCCTTTTCAATCCTGCAGTGTACAGATTTTATCTACTGTGCACAATACTAAAAAATTCTAATTACACAAAACTTGTAGCATAAAAGTTTAATTATTCACAAGACATCTTTGCCATTGAACGTATCAAACCCTCATTTAACTAAAGTATAAGAGGGAAAAAAACCTACACGTATCCTATCACAACTTCAAGAGCACTTGTCCAAATGTAGGACAAATATATATTTTATCGTGGTGACAGACTCACAATACTGTATATTCAAGCCTAGTCACCCTTACCACAAACCAGCAGTGATATAACTATTCTTGAAATAGGATTTTTTGCTTTAAAATACTTTTCTCTAAAGCCTAAACTTATAACAAATTGGTTTTGGTTCAGTGTTGTAATGAACAAGGCAGCAAGAAAACCAAACGCCAAGCATATTTATAATGAGCAAAGCTTTGATTCTGCTTGGGCCCTACTAGCAGCATCAAAACAATATAGCCCAATATAAATTCACACTTTTTGTTTTTCCCCATAAATAATCACTTGCCTCCCCTTAAGCAGCAAATTCATTCAATAGTATAAAGTGACCTCTAAAAACCATACATTTCCATTGGCCTTATGCTATTACTGCTGGTCTAGATCTAATATTTCTTTTTTCTAAACATGGCAGGAAACCTATCCC
Organism: Petrolisthes cinctipes; assembly: GCA_033782935.1. NCBI lineage: Eukaryota > Metazoa > Arthropoda > Malacostraca > Decapoda > Porcellanidae > Petrolisthes > Petrolisthes cinctipes. The sequence goes on along the minus strand of JAWQEG010001103.1, from coordinate 69,989 downwards.
CATATTTTCCCCAAGTTACCTGAAAAATATTCAACAAATTCCTTTAACGTGCCCAGGCCATCCATTGAAAACTTTAACCTTATATAATTAGTATTTGTCACTTGTTGAATCAAATGTGAAGTTTTGATGCAACAAGTCCTTAATAATGTTAAGGGGGTAGTACAGCGTTGGTAAATCTGGAGCAAATGATTCCTCCAAACTATTCCAAGCAACAGAACACAATATTTGTTCATCTGGTCCTGTTTCCTGGCATACTTTGGAGGAATCAAGGCACTTCAATATAACAAAAGTGAATTACCTCCTAAATATACAAATATACCTAACCAATAATATTTAGCATACTACGTTGACTACCACAACACAGCATAAAGATAAAACTGATTACTCCAAGGTGCAGAGGACAGGTTAGTACTACATAGCTACTTCTACTGTAGTGTGTGCATGCAAATCAGTTGGTTGTGTGTGTACATACATGCAATTTAGTTTGTACAATGGGGTTCAGAAAAACTTAATCCTGATAGAGGTCACTGCAGACAAGCAACTCATTCCCTCGCTGTCCACTATAATAAGTAGACAGTTCCCATAACATTTTATTATAGGCTTCTTAATTAAGCAGCGGGGGAATGGGTTCAGCACTAGTCCTCAGAGCCCTGTATCGGATACCATCTTTGAAAGCACTTCATTGTGAACCAGTGTGTGAGAATCATGCATTTATTTAGCGGTACTGTGCTGACAGGAGTAATCAGTTGAAATGTATGCTGAAATGCTTCACCATTTATGTAGATGCTTTACTAAACACATTACATGTATATTGAAAGTGGCGAAAAACTTGCTTTCAAAACAAACACTTGGTATAGAGATGTTTCTTATAGTTAAAAGTGAGAGAATATCTTTGCTTTGATATTCTACAGCTTCGTTCTTCTAACATAGGTCCTCAGGCTCATCCTCTTCTTGCCTAGGTCAGTGTAGCATTGTAGACATATTCCTTGGTGTGGATAATTCATGTAGCAATCGAGCAGTTATGAAGGTCCATCCACCTCCAGACTATGCGTGATGGCTGGGTATACTGGTAATCATGTACAGAGCCACACCTGAAATTTACAATGCAATGAATACGCTATGTAACAGTTTTGTTTGCATATGGTACACTAGAATGATTGTCCTCAAAACAATATTTTTTTACCATTACATAAAAGCCATCCTTGCTTTCCTTATATTGACTAACCAGAAAGCTCATCATGTAGTCTTTCAACAATGTTTAACAATTAAATTACTTTATCGATTCCAGTACCTTTGAGAAATCAATTATACATAATTAAACTCATTAATAGTATTAATTCGACCCCTGCAAGAAGCACTATACAAGTACAGTACAAAGTCTGCAGATATATTGTTGAAATGTCAATCTCTTGTGGTGACTCATACCAATACTATAGTGTTTCAGCAACACAAACTGCAAGCGCTCCAAAATTCCCATGATATGTAATTTTTTTCTTTTCCACACAGCACAAAGGGCTCTTACCAGCTATCATCTGATGATACACATTATCTTCCCACAGTAAGAGCACTAGGTGAGGGTGTTGCCCCCGGGTCCTCCACAGGCAGCCAGTGTGTGTCCAAGAGAACTTGTGGTCAGACTATGTTCAAGATGTCCAGGATTGATTGATTAATTGATATTGGGTGCCGCAACAGCGAGGTCATATAGCGCCAGATGTCCAGGAACTCCATTGGTATTATTCTCCTGATGTCTCACCTGTTGACAACAATAATGGATGAGCACCATACACCAATGGAAATTCAATGTGAAAATATATCAAAGTACAGTCGGCCTCAGGATTTCCTCCCAAGAGCATGGGTTATAGGGAGTCTTAATTCTGCACTTATTGTAGGCATTGTTCTGCTGACTGATTCAAGTACGAGCCACATAAAATTACTAGAAAAGTTTGTTGTTAGGAAAATACTAAGTTAATTTTATAGTTGCTACGAACCTTTGATGTCACAGTGGTGTATACGAATTCCTGAGGCCGACTGTACCTACCTTCATGACACCAACCTATATCTGGCAGTTTACAGACCTTAAAGTAATCCCTCTTGTCATCACGAGGCCTTTCAGGTAATAAATAATCCAACACAACCGAGTAATCCTGCCAACATAATTATGGACAATATTAACCATCTGGTAGAGGAAACATTAATTATTACCAAGAAAACATTTATTACCTCTAGTACAGCAGATGAGTGGATAGATTCAGTAGCCATCTGTAGAGAAAAAAATTAATTATTACCAAGAAAACATTTATTACCTCTAGTACAGATGAGTGGATAGATTCAATAGCCATCTGTAGAGAAAAAAACCAATTACCAAGAAAACATTTATTACCTCGAGTACAGAAGAGTGGATAGATTCAGTAGCCATCTATCTGGTCCTTGTTGTTGGTTGGTTGGTTGGTGGGGTTCTGACAAGTGGTCCCAGTTCTTGTCATACATTCTCTAGAGTCTGTCGTTCCAGTCATCTCCGTCCGTTGGTCAGGTGCCATTTCTTCATCCGTCTGAGATCTTGTTGTTTCACCATCCTCCACTTTCCCATTCACTCCCTCCACATCTCTCTCCACTATCTACACTTTCCTCCAACTCTGTTCCACCTACTTTCCACCAACTCTTGCTCCACTTTCCGACATATCGACTCCACCTCTATCCACTTTCTCCCAACTCTGCTCCACCTCTATCCACTTTCTCCCAACTCTGCTCCACCTCCATCCACTTTCTCCCAACTCTGCTCCACCTCTATCCACTTTCTCCCAACTCTGCTCCACCTCTATCCACTTTCTCCCAACTCTGCTCCACCTCCATCCACTTTCCCCCAACTCTGCTCCACCTCCATCCACTTTCCCCCAACTCTGCTCCACCTCCATCCACTTTCCCCCAACTCTGCTCCACCTCCATCCACTTTCCTCCAACTATGCTCCACCTCCATCCACTTTCCTCCAACTCTGCTCCACCTCCATCCACTTTCCTCCAACTCTGCTCCACCTCCATCCACTTTCCCCCAACTCTGCTCCACCTCCATCCACTTTCCCCTAATTCTGCTCCACCTCCATCCACTTTCTCCCAACTCTGCTACACCTCCATTCTTCACTTTCCCCCAACTCTGTTCCACTTCCATTCTTCACTTTCCCCCAACTCTGTTCCACTTTCCACCAACACTTGCTCCACTCTACAATCCTCCACTTTCCGCCATATCTACTCCACCTCCATCCACTTTCCACCATCTTTCTCCACCAGCATCCTCCACTTTCCGCCATATCTACTCCACCTCCATCCACTTTCCCCCAACTCTGCTCCACCTCCATCCACTTTCCCCCAACTCTGCTCCACCTCCATCCACTTTCCCCCAACTCTGCTCCACCTCCATCCACTTTCCCCTAATTCTGCTCCACCTCCATCCACTTTCTCCCAACTCTGCTACACCTCCATCCACTTTCCCCCAACTCTGCTCCACTTTCCCCCATCTTTCTCCACCACCATCCTCCACGTTCCCCCAACTCTGCTCCACTCCACCATCACCCTCCACTTTCCCCCACTTTCCTCCATCACCACCACCATCCTTCACTTTCCCCCATCTTTCTCCACCACCACCATTCACTTTCCACCAGCATCCTCCACTTTCCCCCACATTTCTCTACCACCATCCATCCTCCACTTTCCCCATTTCTCTCCATTTTTTCCCTCAGAATCACAACATCTCTCTCCACCATCAATCCCTTTCCTTTCAGCTTCATCCTCCTGCTCTCCATCCTACTTCACCACCATCATCCTCCTCTCTATCACCATCTTTCAGCTTCATCCTCATTCCTCATGTTGCTCCACCATCATCCTCCTCTCCATCCTACTCCACCACCACCATCTTCCTCCTCTCCATCCTACTCCACCACCACCATCCTCCTCCTCTCCATCCTACTCCACCACCACCATCATCCTCCTCTCCATCCTACTCCACCACCACCATCATCCTCTCCATCCTACTCCACCACCTCCATCCTACTCCACCACCACCATCCTCCTCTCCATCCTACTCCACCACCACCATCCTCCTCCTCTCTATCCTACTCCACCACCACCATCCTCCTCCTCTCTATCCTACTCCACCACCACCATCCTCCTCCACCACCACCACCATCCTCCTCTCCATCCTACTCCACCACCACCATCATCCTCTCCATCCTACTCCACCACCATCCTCCTCCTCTCCATCCTACTCCACCACCATCATCATCATCCTCTCCATCCTACTCCACCACCAACATCATCATCCTTTCCATCCTACTCCACCACCACCACCATCCTCCTCTCCATCCTACTCCACCACCACAATCCTCCTCCTCTCCATCCTACTCCACCACCACAACCATCATCCTCCTCTCCATCCTACTCCACCACCACCACCACCACCACCATCCTCCTTATCCTACTCCACCACCACAACCATCATCATCCTCTCCATCCTACTCCACGACCACAACCATCATCATCCTCTCCATCCTACTCCACCACCATCATCCTCCTCCTCTCCATCACCATCATCCTCCTCCTCTCCATCCTACTCCACCACCACCGCCATCATCATCCTCCTCTCCATCCTACTCCACCACCATCATCCTCCTCCTCTCCATCCTACTCCACCACCACCACCACCACCACCATCCTCCTTATCCTACTCCACCACCACAACCATCATCCTCCTCTCCATCCTACTCCACGACCACAACCATCATCATCCTCTCCATCCTACTCCACCACCACAACCATCATCATCCTCTCCATCCTACTCCACGACCACAACCATCATCATCCTCTCCATCCTCCTCCTCTCCATCCTACTCCACCACCACCGCCATCATCATCCTCCTCTCCATCCTACTCCACCACCACCACCATCCTCCTCTCCATCCTACTCCACCACCACCACCATCATCCTCCTCTCCATCCTCCTCCTCTCCATCCTACTCCACCACCACCACCATCCTCCTCCTCTCCATCCTACTCCACCACCACCATCATCATCCTCTCCATCCTACTCCACCACCACCATCATCTTCTCCATCCTACTCCACCACCACTATCCTCCCTCTCCATCCTACTCCACCACCACCATCATCATCCTCTCCATCTTTCTCCTACTCCACCACCACCACCATCCTCACCATCATCCTCCACCACCATCCTCTCCATCCTACTCCACCATCATCATCCTCTCCACCACCACCAATCATCACCACCATCATCCTCTCCATCACCACCATCCTCCTCCACCACCATCATCATCTCCTTCCCAATCACAGGCCAATCAATCTCATCTTGGCTAGGACCATTCCCCAATCTCCATCACCCAACCCCCAACCTTCCATCCCCAAATGTCCTGCACTATTCTGAATTTGACATCACTTCACCGCACCCCAATCCAGCCATCATCATTCCCCATGTGGGCTCCCTCAATGCCCAATAATTATCGTCCACTACTACCACAACTCCAGTCCTCCTCTTCCACTTGGCCCGTCCCATATTGCCACACCACCACATGGCCCCACCTCACTGCCACACCACCACATGGCCCCCCATCTCACTGCCACACCACCACATGGCCACATCTCACTGCCACACCACCACATGACCCCATCTCACTGCCACACCACCACATGGCCCACTCTCACTACCACACCACCACACCAATGTCCATCACTCCCACCAGTGCCCCATCACTCACACCACAGTGCCCCATCACCACAACAATGTTCATCACTCACACCACTGGGCTCCATAACCCTACTAATGCCCATCACCCACACCACTGGGCCCCATCACCACAAAGCCAATACCCATCACTCCCCATTGGCCCCCATCACCACACCACCAGACTGTAGTGTCTCATAATCATCCACACAGTCGAGCCTCACCACTACTATACTGGAACCAACAGCCACACCAATGCACATAGCCACAACACTGGGCCTCATCACCACTACTGTACTGGAACAAACAGCCACACCAATGCACATAGCCACAACACTGGGCCTCATCACCACACCATGTTTCATCACCACTACTGTACTGGAACCAACAGCCACACCAATGCCCATAGCCACAACACTGGGACTCATCACCACTACTGTACTGGAACCAACAGCCACACCAATGTCCAAAGCCACAACACTGGGCCTCATCACCACTACTGGAGTAAACATTCTCACTAATGCTCAGCCATACTACTTGGACCCATCACCATCCACACCTGCAACACGACCTCAGTGCACTCACATTTCACTTACTGACCCCGAGGTTTACTAGTGGACGACACTTGCCTGTTTGACATTTCTTAGACCAACAGCCCAATGGCCATTGAGCCTGCGCCGTTGCATTGGTCCCTGCCTAACGTGTACCTATCAGAAGCCCTAACCAAATGCTCAGTAAAAAGGTACTAAGAAATGTAAACAATGCAGGGCGAACTCTAGTAAACTCTCCACACAACAAACCTTAGTTAACATTATATCTGAGGGATACTCACTCTGCTTTTTGAGGTGGTGATCTAGCATTGCTTGAATAAAAAGTTATTCAAACAGGCAGAACAATTTATCCAACCAGCATGAAGGCAGTCCCCAACCTGAAAAAAGGAATGGCTCATTACTCTGGTAAGAAAGGAAAATGTGATATACATGTGGAAATAAATTTTATTCTCATAGCATCATGGAAAGGTTCAGAAATTAGTAGTTTAGCGAGTATCAGTACCTTTTAAGCCTCACTCACCTTATACTACAGTTTCCTCTGCTATCATTCGAACCTGGATAACTTCCTTACAGCATCTTGGGATCCCTCAAGACAATACAGTTGTCTCCACCTGCCATTCACCACCATCACAACAAAACGCTATATATCCGCACCTGGAAGTATCTAGAACATTAGTGTACACAGGTTTAATCCACAAATCTGGCGTATGTTTCCAGGGTTTACTAGAGTACGGAGCCCACGTGCCTGACATTATCAGACCAACAGCCCCCACACTCTGAGCCACATCGCACGAGTCCCTGCCTAACGCGTCCCTATCAGAAGCCCTAACAAAAATTGCTCCGAGCACGAGGGCACTACAAAAACAGGAAAAAAAAAAAGGGGGTCGAACTCTAGTAAATCCTACGCCAAAGACAGGGGATTAAACCGAAATGACATGTGGATTTAACACTCACTCAGGGGTCCCTCGAAGTGGTGCTCCAGCGATGCTTGAAGAACCTGTTAACCAACCTGAAAATTCAAATGAGCTCATTACAGTGTATAACTGGAATACATTTAAAAAAGGGCAGTTATATTTTACCACATCTTTCAACAAAATATGGCATTACACTATAGTGTACATTATAAAAAGGTCAAGGTTACACTTTAAAATCTTAAATCAGTATAATTTCTGGCTTCAGCCCTATACAATCCTTAATGTACAATATATACTGACATACTTTAATCAAAAGTTTCTTAACAGTAACATACAGACCACCACCGTTACTAGCAATGGTACAACAGCCTGTAATACTCACCTTAACGATGAGAAGAGGAGTTGTGTTGGGTTTTAATCTCAAGACCCATGAGAGATCTGTCACTGGAGCTCCCTGCAATTTACATTAGAATATTTACAAAACTTGCATGTATAGATTAAGTAATTCTAATGCAAGCGCAACTTGCATCAAGAAGTTCAAGAACCATATTGATTTGAAGAAAAGCTGTGCATTGTAACCAAGATAAATGAAGCTCAACAATACAGTTTGATTATTCTTACGGTACAAGACGCATTAAATTGTGAATCAATGGCGCTAATTAATTCACAGTAAATACCACAATTACTACTGTAGAACCAACGCCGAAGCTCAAAGAAACTTTAATGAAGCCCCCTATACGTACAAGATTTCAAAGGATCACAGTACAAAAATAATTGGGAGTTTCATTCCTCTCAGCGAAAACTAAACACTCGGACAGGTCTCAATAGGCTAGATATGTTTACGGGAGGGCATACCATATTATTGCCATTCATTCACGTGCCACAATCAAACAGGAATATAGTAAATGAAGTACTAAATTTTCAAACACGCGAATAATATAACTTTATCTCAGTACGCATTATGACTACTGTACACTCACCAAATTGTATCGGCCCACTTTCACATCGAAACAAAATGACATTATCGGGAAACACTTGATACTTTACTGTGACGCCTGAATTTTGTTGGTACGCCTGCAGTTCAGATGCCATCACCAACAATTATTGTGATTCAAATAACGATTAGTTTTCGTTCCTAGTTACTGCATGCCTAATTAGCTTATCTCATAATCAGGAATCGACTGAGACCTGTTTCACAAAATTAAACACCATTTAATCCCCATTTGTCAAGCCATTCATTCCTCTGGCCTGTCATGTTCTCTAAGATGTATTACTTTGCGTGAATACAAATGACATAACTTAGTGGATATTTGTATAAAAACACATTCTCTCCATTTCACATCTTTGTGTAACACGTCACTACGCAACTCTCATTCACGATTTACCAACCCAAACTATAATGTTGTCAATATGTAACTTATTAATGTTCGCTTCCAGAAACATCGTGATCAGGTGGACCGATACTTTTTTTATCAGTGTAATATCAAAGACAAAAGTCGTGTCGTTGTCTTGTCCGATGATTTGATACAACTCGTGAAACATAATGAAAGCCCCACCACAATAACGTCCACAGGCCCAGTATGGTTACCTTTTTACCATATGTTTCCACCAATTTTAACGACACTACTTTTGTCTTTGTTAGTACACAGCAGAAGGCAAGATAAGTAGCATTAACTTTTCCATGCTAGGCGAACCAGAACTTCAAAGCCGTAAAAAATATGTTTTAACGCGTGTTATCAAGTTACTGGAAAATATTCATTATTATACGTGAATATATTAGGTTATAATCGCCTTCAGATTTTTTTTCTGTAATCGTGCAAAGCGCTATGTAACAAATCTATACTATTATAGTTTAACGTTAGGCTACTTAGCAGTGTGTTTCTGGACCATATTCAAGAACATTCATGGTGTACACGATGGCTCTGTCCATGAAGCCGTCGTACTAGTACTACACCATTGTCAACACAACGAATGTTTTTGCATACGACCCTGTCTGACTATACTTATCTCTAACTTGGTCATTATTACTTTTTCTCTCTTCCTCCATTTCATCTTTACCTATTTTCTTTTCCCTCACGTCCTCCACCGCCTAAAGTTAGTCACTCCTCGATTTCAGCATAAATTTGATATATAATAGTATATTTTATAGAAATTGTACCAGTGTAATAGTTACACGATAAAATTGTGAAGGGTATGAGATGACACTAGAAAATCAACCAGTATTAGAATTTAAGCCGCTTAATAAAGTTAGATTACTTAGACGTGTGACTTCATAAATTCCTATATATATCGGTACTGTATTGACTAACACCAACTATTATTACAAGACTGAATGAGAGAATATGAAGAAGCAGAGGGGGGGGGGGGGGGAGGGACTGTTCACCTGCTACGTAATAAAAAAAAGCGAGGCCATTTAGCGCCAGAAAAAGGTGATAGAGGTGATACAGCCAGTAGGAAGGAAATAGAAAGAAAAAAGGGACAGTTGAAGAACTAAAAGCTAGTGGCTGGGGACGGAGGGGCGCCAAAACCCTTAAAGTATTGCCCACATCATTAATGCAAGCAATCCCCCCCCTACGGGATACGTAATAATAACCACACATTAAGGGGGAAGTTTTGTGTTGGTAAATCTGGAGCAACTGAATCCTCCAAACTATTCCAAGCAACAGGACACCATTATTTTTGTTCATCTGGTCCTGTTTCCTGGCATACTTTGGAGGAATCAAGGCACTCCAATGTACCAAAAACGAATTACCACATTAAGGGAATAGTCTACGGCTGGTAATTCAGGAGTAAATGATTCCTCCAAAGTATTCAGCAGAGCAACAGCTAACTAGAACACCATTACTTTGTCAGTTTGGTCCTGTTTCCTGGCATAAATTGGATGGATCAAGGCACTCCAATGTACCATAAGTATACTATCCCATTAATTCAGCAAAAACAATGGCCACTTCTAATGTCCACAATTTTTAAAGAGTTGTCAATAAGGATGAAAGGTTCAGTAGGGACATAGCACAGAATATGGTTAAAATGTCCAACAATTACGTTAACTCTAGTAGGCCGAGTCAATGCCGGCTTCCAATTATATACACAAAGTTTTTATCATTATACAATAAGATACTAGACAATACAATATATAATCATGTTCAAAAACGTATAAACAACAAAATACACCATAAAGGAATGTATACTTACATTAAATAACTTGGGTTACCGTGTAGGCTCACTGAAGACACACCCTCCCACTACCAATGTATCAACGTTTATGAAGCTGCATTGAGGAATTTTAGGCTGCATTGAGGGTAGTTACAGTGTTGCCAGGTCTGCTTGACGAAATATCCCTTTAGAATATTTACCTTTTTGCCTCAATAATTCCCTGTTTATTACTCTTGAACTTTGACGGTCTTTCGGGTATTTCGTCAGGTAAAAATCTCCCTGTTTACTCTTGAACAATCTTTATATAATTTCCTTGTGTAGACTTCAAAATTCTATAAAACAGAGAAATTTCCCTGCACCTGGCAACATTGGGCACAGCCAATGATCGCAACCGTCAGTCCGTCAGCCACAATTACCTTAAATTACTTCTGAAATTACCTTATATTACCTTAAACGCTCGATTTCATTAATTAAATACGGTGTGTATATATATAATACATTTTAATGATAAATGTATATTGGCAATACAAAGATAATAACATGTAAATCAAACTAGACAAATACAGTATACTCAAGTCTTGCTCAACTATAGAAACTAGAGTTATACTGTAGCCTACCTGCTTGAATTTCTCCAACTAGTAGATAATCTCCTTTCATTCGTGATCAGTGACATTAACTACAAATTCTATCTCTGTTGTATGCTATTGTTGCTATAGTGCGTGCCACCCTATAAATAAACATATAAATTGCATATAACTTTGCATGCAATGTTCCTAAAAATACATTAAAAGTATAAACAATTTTACTTGCACATTATCAGCTGGATGTAGCCTACCCTTAGAATTTCCTTACAATGTCATTACCTTAAACTGTACCTTAGATTGACCTCAATTACCTTAAATCAGGAATATTACCTTAAAAGTGAAAGACCGGTAGGAAGGTATAAAGATGCCAGATGTGGCTAGAAACAAAGGTGCTGCCAAACAAGTGATACAACTCAACTCAAGAACATCCGTGGTGTATACGATGGCGTGGTACCGGTACGATGGCTCGATCTGTAGTGTGTCAATGGAGTCGTCATACAGGTACATACATACCACATCATCGTATTCACCACGGATGTTCTTGAATGTGGCCCTATATATATACTGTTTATTTGGAAATATGAAACCACAACATATTAGGACAGCAGGATATACAGTATTATAAGTCTAATTTATATTTTGTAACAGTTTCCACATCACTACACTTTTACTACTCGGTTCCAGATTTGACGGTTCTTGTCCAATGCCCAGTCTAACTCATTAATACTCAATGTTTAATTCATTTTGCACGCCACGAGTTGTGTGTAAAATGGCGCCCGACAGCCCAGCGCCGAGAGCCTGATTTGAGATTCGTTATGTCGCTAATTTCTTTGTATATACCACGGTGTATCTATCTCAACCGTGGTATATAGTATAGTCACGTAGCATAGTGTGTAGGATGAGGTGTTTTTTTGTGTGTGTGTATGTGCGTGTATGTGTGTGTACTCTAGCATTGGGTAAGATGAGATGTTATGTGTGTAGGATGAGGTGTTTTGTGTGCGTGTGTATGTGTTTGTATGTGTGTGTACTCTAGCATGGGGTAGGATGAGATGTTATGTGTGTAGGATGAGGTGTTTTGTGTGCGTGTGTGTATGTGTGTGTACTCTAGAATTGGGTAGGATGAGACGGTATGTGTGTAGAATGAGGTGTACTTGTGTGTGTGCGTGTATGTGTGTGTACTCTAGCATGGGGTAGGATGAGACGTTATGTGTGTAGGATGAGGTGTTTTGTGTGTGTGTGTGTATAGGTGGCGCGTCCTATATATTCTATGCTTGATAAGGGACCACGTTTGAACTGTGTCTGTTTCAAGTGTCCACAACTGTACACTGGAGTGCCTTGATTGAAAATTGGAGGCTTACTTCTGATTCCTCCTGACAATGCCACAAAACAAGCTCCTTCCATACAGGTGGTGTTTCGTGGCAGTATTTGAAGGACTCGTTTATCTCCAATTTTCCGACTATAACACGTACAGTACAAGGTCCCTTAATTAATGGAACCCTGTGATCGTGTATGAGACCTGAGCTGCATGGTGGCTTCTGTTTCCTCCTGACTATGCCACGAAACAAGCTAGCTCTTTCAATGTAGGTGTGTGTGTGTGTGTTTCGTGGCGATGTTTGAAGGATTCGCTATACCTCCAATTTTTCTGACTACATCACGGGGTCCTTAGTAATTCCACTGAATAAATAAAATACATTAAAAATAACCTTACAATATCTAGCTGTGATTTATATACTTACAGTTAATAAGAATATTGTGTTTGTGTATATACCTACTATGCTATAATAACAGGTTTATATATTAAGGGGAATTCACTTATTGGTAAAATATTGAAAGGCTACTGATTTTCCCTATAACTATATCACCAGAAATTAATTGTTTTTTTTGCCTAGTTTGGAGGAATGGGACACCTTCCAATTCACCAACAAAAGAATCTCCCGGCCCTTAATTCATTTCAGGGATACACTCGATCGACTCTTGTGGTCAAATTGAAAGATATTACTGAATCCTCCAAACTATGCCAGGGAAACAAGCAACAATTAACGAGTATAGGTGATCTGTTGTTGTATTGCATTGTTTGGAGGAATCAGAAGCACTCATCCGTATATATATGAACACAAGCGAATAATTATCTCGACTTGTTGATTTGGTGGGACACTGTCAACTTCGAAGCAGGCAGTTCCGAGTTTGGTCTGTGCGTGTGTGTGTGTGTGTGTGTGGAGGAAGGGAGGGAGGGATAGAAGAAGGGCAAGCCAGGCAGACATATTTGTTCTGTCCTAACTCCTGTGTGTGGTGACGGTGTGTGTGTGGTGTGGTGTGGTGAGGTCCCAGGCAGGTCAAAAAGACAGGTTAGTCTGTTATGTCTCAAGTCCCTCTACTCATTATTATTATTCATTATCAACTAGTTAATCAATGATATGCACAGTATATTCGTTGTGTTTGTATTCTAATTTATGGGTTAGAAAAAAAAAAATTGTTGCCACATACTGAAAGTCTGCAATGTGAATCACCGGCAGAGCAGAAAAGGACAGATACAGTAGAGTTCATTTAGTGTGATATTTATAGTCCTCTTGTTCAGTGGTATTCATTATCAACTCGTTAATGTTATTCACTATTCATTCGTTGTGTGTTGCATCCTAATTTAACGTAAAAAATCATCATGGTTGTGGCCGAGTTGTCGACTGTAGCTTGCCTGCTGAATCATGAAGGTGAAATTGATTCTCCTTATTTGTGGTGGTTAATATGACTCATTTTTAGAGATTTCTGCACCCGAGAGCTTAAATCGACTCTGTATAATACTACTGTAAGGTTAAGCTATGTGGATGTACCGTATAGTATTGGGTTTTGTAGAGAATATTAAATTAATTTTGGAGTGTAGTAAGTAAATATTCAAGATGGCGATCCTGTCGTTCCTATAAGCGTTATGGGAAGATTCTTTTGTTGGTAAATTGGAGGGCTACTGATTCCTCCAAACTATGCCGGGAGACAAATCGCCTCAGTGTTGCTATTTACTTGTCTACGTGTTTGGAAGATAATCGATTTGTTTCATGGCATAGTTTGGAGGAATCAAAGACCTTCCATTCACCAACAAGAGAATCTCCCTTTAATTACTATATAGCACTTCGGATTGATATTTTATTTGTTTATTAATATCCCAAGTTTGCAACATGCAGTTTTGTGCAATCATTGAGTACTTTGTTGAACACGCTTGATTAATAGGGATGATAAATTGAGCCCCGTAGGAAATATGATGGATTGTGTGTGTCGTATGCATGCAAGAATATCCGTGGTGTTGACGATGGCGTGGTAAAGTCATGGTCAAAAGTCCTGCAACTTGAATAAAAGCGAGCAATTTGATTGAATTTTATGAACCAATATTGCAGAGACGAACAGCTATAGTTTCGGATAATTTTTCGAAGCCATCACACTGGAAGGTGTTGCAGGACTATTGACCATGACTGTACAGTACTATTATGGTGTTATCTAACGTATCAGCAACACCACTCATGTTCCTGTCTACTACCCTAAATTCATACGACGTAAAAATAGTAATAAATTAATACAATGTTTAATCCAGAGCGGAGCGAACTAGTCTTCTAAATTTTCAGACATTTTTCTTGGCCCTAATTTTGGAAAGCTTTTTCGCCTGGTGGTCAACCTCGGTTAATTCTTGTGCGCCAGATTTTGGAAAATGTCTGAACCAAACTACTCCTACCTAGACCATACCAGATATCACCACCAAACTTTTAGCAGGGAAGTTTCCTACGACTTTCAACTCCGCACGGCCTTCCAAAGTCGAATTTTAATATCAGTAAATTAATACAATGTTCTTTTTTTCTCTAGTAAACAGTAAGAGAGATGGCTGAACGGAACCAAAAGGATAACAACAGAGGCAGTAATGATAATAGTAGCAGTAGTGTTGGTACCAAAGTGGAAATCTTCGTGACTGCCCCATCATCTCCAAGTAGCAGTGGTAGTGGTGATGGTTTTGTTAGTGTGGTGGGTAGTGATGGAGATGACATGACCCGGGCTGTCCTCTCCTCGTCCTCCTCGTCGTCCAGTTGTCACCCCTCGTCCTCCTCGTCGTCGTCATCGTCTCTCTCCTCCATCACCACAACCGCCGACATCGTCATCCACTCTGACGCTCCCAACACCGTATCCCCTCACACTTCTTCAGACCAGGGTTAGTTATATTACAGGTTACAGGCTTTCTACCCACACCAAGCCTGTCCCCCTATTCCCGCCCCCCCCCCCCAATCCTGTCCCCCTATTCCCGCCCCCCCTCCAAGCCTGTCCCCTATTCCCGCCCCCCCCCAAAGCCTGTCCCCTACTCCCGCCCCCCCAAGCCTGTCCCCCTATTCCCGCCCCCCCCAAGCCTGTCCCCCTATTCCCGCCCCCCCCAAGCCTGTCCCCCTATTCCCGCCCCCCCCCCAGCCTGTCCCCCTATCCCCCCCCAGCCTGTCCCCTACTCCCGCACCCCCTTAATTAATGAACTGTACACTCGTGATACATAATTTCTGACCATAGTGTGAGGAGCAGAAAGCTTTGAATCGCCTGGTATTGTTCATTTCCCCACCCAGTACACCAATAGAGGCTGAGTTCGAATGCAGGGTATATGTGTGTGATGTGATACCTGCCATTCGTCTCTGGTCAAACGAGTCTGGTATCACGAGTGTACTGTACCTGAAATTCCTGAATCCATTTTTAATTTGTTTCTTATCCAGCAGGTGAAGACGAGAGTGACCACAACTCCCCAGTGTACAACCCAACCACAGAACCTACAACCTCAGCCTCCAACCCACCACCATCCTCATCCTCCTCCCCGCCAGCCAGGTGTTGTTTCCGGCTGTGTAGGAGCATAAAAAAGCGTCTACGAGCGAAGAGGAAGGCCAAGAAGGAGGGGGAAGGGGAGGGGGACATTGGTGATGGCGGTGGAAGGGTCGCATTCAACAGGAGTCAATGGTTCCTTCTCCTGGTTCTCTGTTTGGCCACTCTCACGTCGTCTTTTGCTGTCTGTCTCTTCCCTCCATTCTTCCCTAAAATAGTGAGTTGAGAGAGAGAGAGAGAGAGAGAGATGATTATGACAAGTAAACAGAGAGTAAGGCTAGAGAAGAAAAAAAATGAGACTAGAGGAAGAGAGAGAAAGTATGGTATGATGTAGTCAGAAAATTGGAGGTAAGCGAGTCCTTCAAATATTGCCACAAAACACACACTTATATACTGTATATATAGAAGCAGCTTGTTTCGTGTCATAGTCAGGAGGAATCAGCAGAAGCCTCCAATTCTCATACACGATTGCCACAGGGTCCTATCTATCTATCTATCTATAGCTCTGACGCCTCGTTCCCTGCAGGAACTCCCCACAAGGGGTTGGCCACGGCAGAAGTGCCTCCAGTTTTCCCTGTTCCAACACTCCCTCCTTACTTGGTCAAGCCTTCCTCTGCCCCTCACGTTTCTTTCCTTTACATACTCTTCCACTCTGTTCTGCCATCTAACTGGTGGTCTGCCTCTCAAACCAGGTCCCATTTCGTGTATTGTACTTGTTATTGTTGTTATGATCTAAGCATATACCTGGGTTAGTCGTAAAAATTAATTGAAGGGCAATAGAGTACTTATTAGTTTATTAATGTGATAATCTGTAGTGCATTGTTTTCATTTGGTGTGGATGAAAATGCACCAATTCTCTCTTTGGTCTCATTATTGAATTATTAAAGTGTATATAATTGTTTTTACAGGCTCAGGCCAAAGGGTGTTCATCCACTATCTTTGGTCTCATTATTGGCACCAACTGTCTTACCTCCTTCATTGTCACACCATTCATTGGCAAAAAGGTGAGTAGGTTTAATATTATTGATAGGTCTACAACTGTTTTATATTATTATTATTAGCTACAACTGTTTTATATTATTATTATTTGCTAGAACTGTTTTATATTATTTTCTGCGACTGTTTTATGTTATTATTATTAGCTACAAACATTTTATATCCTTCATTGGCAAGGCGTTCGAGTAGGTTTATATTATTATTAGTGACAACTGTTTTATTTCCTTCATTGTCACACCATTCATTGGCAAATAGGTGAATAGGGTTACACACAGTATATGCCTTTAAGCCAGTTATGTACCTTGATTCCTCCAAAGTATGCCAGAAAACAGAATCAGAGGTACAAAAATAATGGTGGCCTGTTGCTTGGAATAGTTTGGAGGAATAATTTGCTCTGGCTTTACCAACACTGTATCCTCCCCTTAATTAAAGAACTAAGGAGCAAGAGGGAGGGATGTGATGGTTCTGTGGGACGTATTCAAGAACATCCGTGGTGTATACGATGGTGTGGTACCAGTATGATGGCTCGGTTGTTTGTCTATGGAGCCGTCGTATGCACCACAAATTAATGTTCTTGCATGTGGCCCTGTATATAATCGGTACGGCTCACAATGCCCCGAGAATAAACAAGTTATTTGCATCTGCCTTTAATCTAGATATATACACACGAAAAAATAACTATGGTACCCTTACAGCATGATAAAAGTGATCATTGTGAATAGTATCTTAGAGTTGGGGTGTGGAATAAGTTTTGACAGCCTGTTTATTGTTCACTTGTTTATTGTTCACTTGTTTATTGTTCATTTGTTTATTGTTCATTTGTTTATTGTTCATCTGTTTATTGTTCATCTGTTTATTGTTCATCTGTTTATTGTTCATTATCTGTTCATTGTTCATTATCTGTTCATTGTTCATTATCTGTTCATTTGTTCATTATCTGTTCATTTGTTCATTATCTGTGTATTGGTCATTATCTGTTCATTGTTCATTATCTGTTCATTTGTTCATTATCTGTTCATTTGTTCATTATCTGTTTATTGTTCATTATCTGTTCATTGTTCATTATCTGTTCATTTGTTCATCCCTTCAGTTGCGGACCATAGGAGTCAAGTTTGCATTCACGGCTGGTGTGTTCTGTAGTGGTGGTTGCTGTATATTGTCAGGGTGAGTGCTAATCCCCCTTTTCTTCTTATCATTGGAGTGCCTTGTTTATTCCTCCTAACTATGCCAGAAAACAGACAAGCTCAAGAGTTACTAATGGGGGCTTCAGTTTTTTTGTGACATTGTTTGGAGGAATTGGTAGCCTTCCAGTTTGAGTTAACTTGCATTATCAACTGGTTAAAGTACTACTTAATATTTATACTAAAATATAATACTACTTAAAAATACACTCAGATGTACAATACTGTGTAATTTAAGCATTGGAAGATTGATACAAAATATAAACTTCAGATCTTTGTAAATATTGGGATAGCCTAATCCTCATCATTCTCTCTTCACATACATACATATGCACATACATTAACTACCATTACGTAGTCGTTAGACATTAAACCCCAACAACTAACTAATCGTCGGGTATCACCATCGCTGCATCTAGGTTCCTAGAGTGGTTCCCCGGTGGTCTGGTGTTCGTGCTGATGGCTATACTGATCCGACTGACACACGCCGTCGCCAACGCTGGAGTCAGCACCGCCACCTTCGCTTACATTGCGGTCCAGTTCCCAGACTCAGTTGCCCAAGTCTTCGTAAGTTGACTGATTTTCACTCCTCCATTTCTCCTTTGGTTGAGGCTTGCTATCTCATGTTTTTGAGGATCACACTTAATTTTTAGCAATGCATTTTCACTCCTCCATTTTCCTTTTATTGGGTTAGTGAGTCTTATTATTATGTCATTTATTTAAGACTTGACATGTTTTGGTTTTAAGTGTACTGTAATATGCAGTGAAGGAAGACCCCATGGTTAATTAAGGAGTACAGTAACACACTTTTGGTACACAAGTGCTTTGATTCCTCCAAACTATCCCAGGAAACAGGACTAGATTAGCAAAGATAATGGTGACATATTGCTTGAAATAATATGGAGGAATCATCAGTTGCTCCAGATTTACCAACACCGTAATATACACCCCCTCCCCCCCACCCACACCCCCCAAGGCTTGGACGAGGACGACCATGAACCTAGCACAGATGTTTGGTCCTGTGGTTGGTGGTGCATTGCTGGAGTTGGGAGGCTTCAAGTTGCCCTTCCTGGTGATGGGAACGGTACAGATGTCCATGACCTTCCTCTCCCTCGGTCTGCCCAGGGATAGTACATGTGGGTGTTTGGGTTTTATGTAGTGATTCCTTCTTTCAACAAGTTTCCAGTTTTATAATGATACCCTGGCCCAATAGGCTTTACCTAAATTTCTTTCCATCCTTTCTCATATACTAGCATAATTCTGGTTTTTGCTTTGATATAATATTATTCTGGTTTCTTTGATGTAACATAATTCGAATTTCTTTGATAAAATATAATTCTTGTTTCTCTTTCATAGAACATAATCCTGGTTTCTCTTAAATACACAATGCTTGAATACAACATAATTCTGATTTAATATTCTCGTCTACATTGAATTATTCCAACCACTTTTGCTTCTTGCCAGACATTGAGGACGATGTGAAGAATTATCAGGAGGTAAAGATATGGAAAATTTTTACTGTACGAGGCATCTGGGTGTCCTTCCTCACCTTCATCTTCTCCACCATGAGTAACGGCTTCCTCTCCATCACCCTCGAACCCCAAGTCATCAGGACGGTGAGTCGTATTTGGAATGTGGTCATAAAAAAGCAAAAGTGGGAGGTTCGAAAAAGCTTAGTGTAAGGTTGCCAGTAATAAAGTATATCCATCACTTTATTTTACACTCAGTCCCACATTGAAGACCACCATATGTTTACCCAGACTTCTGTTTTTTATGACAACATTGATTAAATAATCTCCTGGACCTGTATTAAGGGAAGATTCTCTTGTTGATGAATTGGAGGGCTACTGATTCCTCCAAACAAATAATGTTATTATTAGGGGATCTGTTTAGAGGCATAGTTTGAAGGAATCGATGGCCCTGCGATTTACGAAGAAGACAACCTCCCATTAATTGACTCATGGTAAATATGTATTGTATATTAGAGTAACTTGTAGTCTTAATTGTGTGTTTTTGTACAGTTTGGATACAGCTCTTTGTATGTGGGACTACTGTTTGGGCTGAAGGACGGTGCCAACAGCCTGGCCTCTCCAATCTGGGGTTATGTGTGTGACCGTAATCGCAAGGTCAAGATTTTCATTCTCTGGGCGTCATGTTTTGCCTTCACCTCCTTCTTCCTCCTCGGTCCCTTCCCTGGCGTACCCATCAACAGGTGAGAGTTGGAGCTATAATAATTTATTAGTTTTAGAACCAGTTTAATTGCGATGATTTTGTTTGTTGTCAATTTTGGGATCAATGCAGTTGTGATAATTTATGCTATGGAACTCTATTAATTAGTACTGTCTATTTTAGAATAATTTTAATTGTGATAACTTGTTTTTCATGATAGGGTCCATGGGATTTGTGATACTTTAATCTTTGAAAATCGGATTTGTGTGTTTTAGGACGATTGGTGTTGTGATAGCATCTCTTGTGTTGAATGGAATTGGTATTGGTGGTCAGCAAGTGGCAGGTGTAGTGGATGCCATGCGGGAAGCTGTGTAAGTATAACAGTGACATACTGTACTATACATACAAGAGTGATGCACAGTGTAAGAGAGATGTATAGTGTCAGATGGGTGTACAGTACCCTAATGATGTCACTTAAGGAGGATCTTCTGTATAGTATTACCCTTGTTACAGCATTTTAAGGGGATCTTCTGTATAGTTTTACCCTTGTGACGACATTTTAAGGAGATCTTCTGTATAAACCATATGATGATATATTTAGGGTATGGTCTCTTGTATTACCCCTTAAACCCTTCTTGGCATGATAAAAATTATGTGTTCTGTATATCCCACCAAACCCTTCTTAGTATGATGTTATTTTCTTTCCGTTCCCTCAGAAGTGCAGGTTTCCCGGAGAGTGCTGACACTCATGGCTGTGTTGCTGGTCTGTGGGCATCACTGTCTGGCATTGGCCGCTTCACTTCCCGTACAGGCTCTGGATTCCTGGTGGATGTCTTGGGTTTCCGCAAGGCATCTGTTTTTGTTGTATCCCTACACGGCTTTGTGGTGAGACCTACAGTAGGGGGCCGTATGCAAGACTATTGGTCGTGTGTTTCTGATCCTGACATACTTTTGAGGAACCAAGACATTCCATTGTACTGTACCATTCTATCAAGGTAATGCATATATTTTAATTCAGGTTGTAATGACTGCAACATACCTGGCTGTGTGGGGTGACCTTCCCTACACAAGGAGGAGACGGAACGACGGGGACGACAGCAGCAACGAGGATGATGACAGGCGCAGCTGGGATGTGAAGGCTGGCATGAGTAGGATCCTTACCACCACACCTACCGACCCTCTCACCACCAAGACGGTGAGATGGGTTACAAGTTTTGGCATTTTGAATTTCCTGATTGGAATAAATGTCTTCCTGTTTGTAGTCCATTTTTTAAAGTATTTTTTAGTTTGAATATTAATCTTTCTCACTCTATACTATAGGGAATCTGTCATTCACAATTTAAAGGTGGGTATATAACTTGTAGTGTAAAATTGGAGGAATACTGATTCTTCCAAACCATACAAGGAAACAGAATCCCTCTATGAAACTAAGGGATGTGTTTTCTTAGCAGTGTTTGGAGGGCTAAACAGACACCCATTTGGCACAGCATGTTCCTTCCTTTAATGGGGTAGTACACTTTTGGTACATTGGAGTGTCTTGATTCCTCCAAAGTATGCCAGGAAACAGAACTTGATTAACAAAAATAATGGGTGCCTGTTGCTTGGAATAGTTTGGAAGAATCGTCTGCCCCACATTTAGTAACAACACTGTACTACCCTCCCATAATGTTGTATTCTGGTTGTGACTTACAGGTAAACATCAACATTCCTACCTATGGGGAAGACTTTGAGGACTCGCTGTTCTGTGGTTCAGCTCCGATGTCGTATAAAACTAAGTGAGTTTGTTTCTTACGTGTTTGTATCTAGGTCCTGGTCCATTTGTGTATGAGTTCATTTGTGTGTATTGTACTTTAATGTCTGTCATAACACAGGTGTTTATCATCTACCAAATCTCATCCTTTTTATATTATTGTCTCCTTAATTCTTCATTTCTAGGATAATTTTCTCATTCATCACTCTCCATTTTTAGGTACGAGAGGTCCAGTGCCTCTGGGTCGCCTCAATCTCAGAAAGTTGTGTGAAGAGTGAGTACCTTGTCCTATCACATTATTGGTTAAATGTTTATCCTATGTACACTGGAGTTAATAATTGTTCTAATCATATTTACAACACAAATCTATAATAACCTTGCATTCCCCTCCTCCCAAAACACACAATATTGCCTAATGTTTGTCATTTAATTGCTGGAGTCGATAGTGCCTTCCTGATCTGAGGCACAACACAAACCAATACCAACTTTGCATCCCTATCTTCCCGTGATACAATAATGGCGAAATGTTTGTTCTATCTTTATCCGAGACACAACGTCCTCCTTCAAGACAATATTGGCCATATGTTTGTTCTGTGTTGATCTGAGATACAATACGTACTAACCCTCTTTACACATCCATATCCTCTTATAACACCATCATTTGAAGCTCAGTTGGTGGAGTCTCATAATTGTACCAAAGATCAGGATAAACTATTGACCCCTCAGTGTCTCTCTGGTGTTTTTTGCCACCAGTTAGCAGTAGGTATGACACAAATGTTTCGTGGATATATATTATACCATTATAGATAACATACTAAATCTGGTAAGACCCATTTATTGTGTAGTTGTCTCGTTCACTTACAATTAAGGCAGTTTTCCTAGTCCTCCTTCAGCCAACATTGTCAGTACAGTATTCAAGGGGAGAATCTGTTGTAGGTGAATTCCTCCAATCTATGTCAGGAAACAGATAACTTCAGTGTTGCTTATATGGTATCTGTTTTGTAACATGGTTTGGGTGAATCAGTAACCTTGAAGAGAGCACCCCCATATGTTTTATATTAAAGATGCAAGAGAAAACTTACTTATGTCTCTTAAATTCTCAGTTTTGATAATGTTGGGGTTATTTTGTACCTGATATCATAAAGGATAATAGTGATAGGACAAAACCAGTCATTCAGGAATCAGGAGAACCACATGAGCCAATCAGATGCAGAACAGGTATAGCAATGTTGACTGGATATTTATATTATCTAGAGAAATATGCACTACTTATAATTAGAGATGTTGGCTCATGATTAGTTAAATTTTTTTTTTTTTTTTATAAGCCCTTGGTGCATGCAGACAAGGAGTTACAATAGTTATTTTACCTATGCCATTATTTTTATATCTTTACAAATAGTATTATATCGTCGAGTCCTGTAAAATATTGCAGTTCATTCTTTACTTTGAGTGGCATAGGATATGTCTGGTACAGTGTGTGCCCAGTGATATAATAAGACACACAGTAGTACATAAGGTTGTAAATAAAATATGAAAGTACTGTAATATACTATGTTTAAAAAGAGGTTTATATGGCAAAGTTAAGTGGTTGAGTGAATACTATATTTGTATCAAATTAAAGTTATTAAAATTGAAATATGTCTAGGGATTTTCATTATCAGATATTTGACATGCGTACATTATCAAGTGAATGTTTGGTCTTTCATGTTCACTGCTTTGTTGTTCAGCTTTCATATGTTGCTACAATATAACCACACATACAGGGACCTCTCATTGGCTGTTGTTAGGGCTGTATGTAGGAATAGTCATGGTATTGGTGTTGTGGTACTGTACTGGTGTGATGATTCCATAAACACAGTACAGAGCTGAGTAAGTAGAAAGTGCACGAAAAATATTGCTGTACTGGATATGGCAACATTTGGCAGTTCTTTGTAGTACAACCCTTGTATCTTTATGAATGAATCACTAGGAACCCAGAGGCAATGTAAGGTGATTAGCTGAACTCTGAGTGGGTGGTGAAGATGTTGCCATAAACAGCCATATTTTTCTTGAACTTTTTACTTGCTCAACTGTACTGGTTCTGTGCCAACAACACGGATATTTTTGCATACTGTACACGGAGTCTGCAAGAATCCAATAAAGGTATTCTAAGGACATCCATATTATACTGTATTTTGGGCAATAACTGTCTATTATGTCTATCAATGACTGTGAAAGGATGGTA
This sequence comes from Petrolisthes cinctipes, assembly GCA_033782935.1. NCBI lineage: Eukaryota > Metazoa > Arthropoda > Malacostraca > Decapoda > Porcellanidae > Petrolisthes > Petrolisthes cinctipes. The sequence goes on along the minus strand of JAWQEG010001103.1, from coordinate 45,916 downwards.
GATAGGCTAATTTTGGTCCCTGTTTGAAATTACCTTTCCTTGAAGTTATTGGATATGGAATAACATTGACTCAGTTTTTATATCTTTAATTGAAATATATAGGGAAACATTGAGATTTAAATAATATAATCTTTGAAAATTATTTAACCACGGACACTAATATCCTTGACCCAATCTAACCTAATTTCAATGGATACGGGGTCAATTTCACAGTACACGTCTAGTTGTACCCTATTGGTTTGGTTCCCCCTTAACCACATATTTCACTTCATATCACCAAGCAATTCAATACTCACACCACCACACTACCCACATCTATGAATCATACATATATATAATCACTACAAAATCAGTCACCATAACACAGTTCAGTTCAGAGTCCAATCACAGTTTAATTTCTTCCATTTGGCTGCCTACAAATCGAGTAAAGCAAATAAAAATACAAACTGTGAAATTGCCCCATATGGTTTGGTAGAGGAAGCGTGGTTGGTGGTAACAAGTCTACGGATTCTGTCAACGCTCCTTAATCTCTTCGGTAAACTGTACAATTATATTTCACACCAGGAATTTAATAGATTTTTCTTGAGTGTGTATGTGTTGTAGCAAGGGTAGTATTTTGTGTGTGTGTGATGGGAAGAAAGGATACTCTGTTTAAATAATATGTAAGAACTGTGCCACCAACCATGTTTACTCTCCCAACAAAAATACAACTGGTGGAACTGCATTATTTTTGTTAGCGCACATTTGGAAACAGTATTCACTCTAATTCGCTAATAATATCTTATCCCCTCCCCTTTAGTATATAGTTAGTACATAACACACTGTAAGATTAACAATTTCCTTTAAATAATATATAAAGCACATCACACAGGGATTACATTTATCAGTAATACTAATTAATACCAATATTGGAGGAGAGACTGTAGTGTAGGAAGTAAATATTAAATGCATACAGATTTTCTGCATTACCACAAAAAGGTCATTGTCGTGTACATACGGAGAACATGATTGATGATGGAGGGGGATGGGTGAGGGTACAGTAATTATAGCAAGTCTCATAAAACCCAGCAAAAATGCAACTAGGCTCTTTCAACTGATGCCAAATCTTACCGACCCACTATTGCCAACCTCCCCTATAACAGGTACACTGGATTGTTTAATGGTTTGGCACAGACAGAACAAGGGATAATATTTTGCAGCAGAACTCAAGGACCGGATGACCAATCTTGAAAAGGATGATCTAGCTGTCCTATTGCTCCATTTTCTTCAGTATGTGTAACTTTGTAGGTTTGTATAGTCGATTGTACTGGTCTGAGGTCAAAAGTATCTTACCTTTGTATGGAGTAGATTGAACTGGTCATTGGTCATCAATTTGTGTTATTTTGTATGGAGTCAATTGTACTCTGAGATGGTCGTCCAGCCCTTGATATACACACGGCTTTGGGGAAATTGTGAGTCTTTGTTTAGGTGAAATAAAGAGGGATACAGAACTGTAGTTTGTGTTAGAATTACAGTACCACTTCATAGCAACAACAACACCTACATGATAGAGGCAACAATTACAATTCTATTCCATGTCTCTGGCACATAATGCACACACGTTGTCTAGAAAAAAAAATAATAATTTGCCAAACTAAAAATACAATATACACAACACAAGTGTTCAAAAAATTCTATGCCAGAATTTGGATATACAGTACACAGTAATTCTAGGCAAGAGGTGTTCTATGAAAGATTGTCTAGTTTCTTGCTTTAAATGAAAAGAAAAATTGGTCTGGACACCTAACAGTACAGCGGGCTCCACTGCAGTGTTTTCAGTGCTCCCTTTCCCAGGCGTGAACCACAAACTTTAGTCCGAGACACACATCTGAAGCACTCATAGTAAGAGAGAGATGGGAATAGGGATTGGCAGGCTTGTATGCTGAGCAAAACGATTGACAATGAAATAATCTGTATGTATGGCCCTCACAGCAGTGGAGCCAGCTGTACATGTAGTGATAAATAGAAACTTGCAAGAACTAATGCTCTTCTCAAGAGGAATCCTGTTAGAAAGAAAACCAAATATCCAAACAGACAGTAAAGACAGACTGAACAGAAAGAGATAAGAGTGCTGTAGTTGGTTAGATTTAGTAGTGCGTAAGGTATTTTACAAAGGATATGAGAACAAGAAGCTATGGGTGATTCCTAAATGTTGTGTTTATAGAGCTGGCAGTGAAGAGAGTCCTGGGGCATGTCAGTAAACTCCAAGATGGTTTAAGGACCCTGTGTTTGTGAATGAGATTTGGTGGCTTTGATTCCTCCTGAATATGCCACGAAACAAGCTTCTTCAATATAGGTGGTGTTTCGTAGCAATATTTGAAGGATTCACTAACCTCCAATTTTCTCTCATCATTGGGTCCCTTAAGGGGGTATAGTATACTTTTGGTGCATTAGAATGCCTTAATTTCTCCAAAGTATGCCAGTCAACAGGACCATATTAACAAAATTAATGATTGCCTGTTACCTGGAATACTTTTAGCAGAGAATCATTTTGCTCCAGATATACCACCAACACTGTACTGTCCTTTCCCCTTAAGGTTTGTCGTCGCATTTCACCGTGGGTTTAATAATATCCTGGTTTGTGTTTTACCTTTTGAGATGCTATATTATTTTTGAGCAAGCTACTGTACCTTGGTGTTACTGTACTTTACTGACATCAATGGAAGAGATTACTATTTATACAGAGGCCTGTGCTACAGTATTTGACCGGGCTACACTACACTCTACTTCTAGGGGTTAGTACACTTTTGGTACATTGGAGTGCCTTGATTTCTCCAACCTATGCCAGGAAACGGACGACCTAAATGCTACTTACGAGCAAGATAAAAAATAAAGCCCAGCCAGTCACTTACGGTATAAAAGTTAAGAGGTTTGCTAATATTAACCAACTACAATGGGGTATCAAAACAAGCGGTAAACAGGAGATTAATTTTTTGCTAGAATATTGGTGGGCTAATGATTCTTCCAAACTATTCCACCAAACAGATCCCTCAATAATGTAACATTAAGGTCGTCTGTTTCATGGCATAGTTTGTAGGAATCACATACTGTACCTTCCAATTCACCAACAAGAGAATCAATCTCCCCTAAAGAGAAATCAAGGCACTCCAATGTATCAGAAGTGTATTAATACCCCCTCAATTATTCCATACGGGTTAGTTTGTGGGGAGTGGTGTGTGAAGGTGGGTAGAAAATGACCATTGCTAAAGGACTCATCACACAGGTACACAATAGGGGTAAAGTAGTGTATGTTACCACCAGAGGGGGGGGGAACACACACACACACACACAAAACCTCACAGGACCTCTAGACAGGCTTATTTTCAGTCATGTATGGATGACGAAACCTACACATATACAGACAATGTGATTACACATAATATTTCCTCTGGTGGCAGCGGACATGATTATAATCCTAGACTGTAGCCTATACGGTACGATACTTGGTGAACACATTATATTAATCGCTGCTCTTTCCTACATAGAGAATTTTCTTGAATATGGTTCATACCGTCAAATGCATGATTATCTGTGGTGTTGTGGATGACATGGTACTGGAGTCCATGGAGTCATTGTACCGGTACCACGCCATCGTCAACACCATGAATGTTCTTGCATACGGCCCATAGTCTTCTGACTTTAAAAAATCTGAGAGAGAGAGAGAGAGCAAGTGATAGACAGCCTACTGATTCCATACCCTCACCAGGCTGGAAACATAGAAAAGGTAATATCAATAAAGCTGACTTAATTGTAACTTAATACAATAATTGAACCTCCATGGCTTTTCAACATCAACCATCATCACAGTACATGTCTCAATCTGCTGTACAAATATATACTCTGTTACCTTTATACATACATTGGAAATTCATGTGAGATTATATAAATGTGGAAATAACTTGCCATTGTCATTATAATAGTAGTACTGTTCTAAATACTGTCCTAACATAATTATGTACTGTATATAACTTGCCATTGTCATGATAGTAGTACTGTACTAGTTACTGTCCTAACTAATATATGTACTGATTTCCCTCACTCTTTTCCTTCATTATAAATACATTGGATTTGATAAACAATCCGTACAATCATAAAATATTAACAAAATTTACAACCTAGCCATACAGGTATTTATATTAGTATGATACTGAGCAGTCACAGACAAAAGTTTGATATCACCTACCAACTATGTAATGTGCTCTGAAAATAAATAGTTTTTGCATTGCTGTATTGTTATAATTGAACACAATGATATTACAGTACAATATTTCCATTTCCTCACCAAATGTACAGCTGCAGTTTAAAGGTGAACTTGAAGTATAATTCATGTTGTTGTTATTAATCTAAGAATTTTTTTCTGCTTGTATTACATAACAATCAATATTATTCTCAAGGTTCACAATCTTACCTGAAATAAACTTTACCAGAGAGAACTTTAAGCCATGACTGTACAAGATATATTTTGGTTACAAGTTAAAGAAGAGCAGGAGACGAGAGAAAACTTTTGTCCGAGACTGTACGGTAATTAAAAATGTCAGGTATTTGCCTCTGTATAATTAAACCTCACCTCAAACCTATTTAAACTCCAGTTAATTCTGTCCTCTAATTGTGATATCATTATGGTTGATAATTATAGAGTTTATAGGTTTTAACAATGTCAGGTTTATCATAACAAATATATAATTATTACTGTACTACAATTTTGATATGTGCAAATATTACAAAATAATGTCAAGGTAATACCATTTTTTTTCTTTGTCATAATTAGTTTATTATTAGGTTATTAGATTATTATTATCATTATTGATGATGATGCTTGTGATGGCATCAGTTAATTGAAGACTACATATTCCTCCAAAATGTGCCATGATACAGTAACAATAATGATGAAGTCTGTTGTGTGGAACAATCTGGAGGAATCAGTAGCCCCCAGTTATTGACATCAGAGGCCCCAAGTCAGAGTCAATATGAATATCCATACAAACTCACACATAAATACATATACATAACCTTCAGTCATATTCACATATTTTATATTATGTTACAATATACATAATAATATTTACATTACATAATATCTTCAACTTATTTTTACTATTATTATTATTCCATTACAGTCTTTTATAGTCCGCTGTAGGACTGAGGTTCGTATGTAAGAATATCAGTGGTGTTGATCATGGTGTGGTATTGGTATGATGATTCTATACACACACTAGTTTGTTTACATTTTACCTGACAACACTTTACCCCAGTTATGAACAAAAACAAACAAAAAAAACACACAGTTACAGGGAAGAAAATATTATCCCTTCAAGTATCACACTACAGTATTGGTCCGTATGCAAACAACGTTCACGGTGCATACTATGGCATGGTGACAGTACAATGACTCTGATGTTTACCCAAGGAGTCGTTGTATTGGTACCACACCATCGTCCACACCATGGATGTTCTTGCATACACCCATACTGGTTATTGACCTTGATAAATAATAGACGATGAAGCTTTATAAAAATATACTACTTTTTCTTCTGCTTCTTTCTGTAGCTCAAAAAACATGGTCTTGTATAAAATGGCTCTATTAATACTGTATTTCCAGTGTTCTACTCTATGACAAAATAACCTTACACTCGTTAAGGGAACTGTGATGTAGTCAGAATATTGGAGGTGAGTGAGTTCTTCAAACTATGCCATGAAACACCACTTATATAGGAGTAGTTTGTTTTGTAGCACAGACGGGAGGAATCTAAATCCTCCAATTCTCGTATATGAACCCAAAGTCTTCAACAAGGGGTAAATGATGGTGTGGGTGAACTGCAGGCAATCAATTCCTCCAACTGGCATCAAGAAAAAAAGACTACAATACTTCAGGTAAGCTGCTCTGTTGTGTAGCAATATTTGGAGGAATCAGCAGCCTTCAATACAGCAATACGCCAAGTACAATAATATCAAAGAGACCAAAAAAAATAATATATAATAAATAAATAAATAAATAACTGTATAGTACATGAATCTTGCACACGATCGTTTGAGAATACAGTATTACAGACTGAGATGATTATAGGGGTGAGGAGATGTTGTAAGAAATTTGAAGGCTGCTGATTCCTCCAAAATGATGCCAGTCAACAGGGATGCCCAAGCCAAGCTCTGGTGGTGTTTTGAGGCTGTGCTTGGAGGACTCATTAACCTCTGTCATCACAGGGTCCTTAATAACACAGCGAGTTGAAATTGAGATCCACGTGAAGTAAAAAGTATACGTGAAAAATAATAATAATGAATAATAACAAATAAATAAATAATGATGATAAATAATATCGGCACATTAGAGCTTCACCTGAGAATGAATGAATTAATTAAGGACCCTGTGATTGTGTATGAAAACTGAAGGCTTCTGATTCTTTCTGACTATGCCACAAAACAAGCTTCTTCCATATACTGTAGATGGTGTTTTGTGACAATATTTGAAGGACTCATTTACCTCCAGTTTTCTGACTACATCACAGGGTCCCTTAATACTTGGATATTTTGGCCACAAGTTAATTAAGGGTATAGTATATTTTTGGTACAATGGAGCACCCTAATTCCTCCAAAGTATGTCAGGAAACAGGACTAATGAATAAATATAATGGTATCCTGTTGCTTGGAATAGTTTGGCGGAATCAGTTGCTCCAAATTTACCACTGATACTGTACTATATACCCTCTTAGTTCATCATACATTATCTGTGTTGTTTTTTGTAAATTTTGCACACACACACAGGCAGTCATACAGAAGGTTGAGGAGTCGAGATGCGAGAGTGAGCCTAGAGTACTAGACCCCCATGAGCCAGACACTCGGGTGATTCTGCCGTCCCTCCAACCTCACATTGGTCCAGGAGCGCCCCTCCAATGCCCCCACCAGCTGCTCCAAGTACACCCACACCCCCTCCCTCAGCCCTGGGTAGGATGAGGTAGGTGCGGACAGCGTAGTAGTGTATAAACGCTGCCAGTACCACAAACAGGTGCCAGATGGCGTGGGCGAGAGGCACCCGACCATCCAGCTTGAAGAATACCACACCCATCACGTAGATCACACCACCCAGCTTCAGCTCACCAAGGCCAGAGTTGTCGTCCTGGGGAACACGGGGACATTTTTTTTTTTCCGAAGGATAGTAATTAGTATAGATAGTAAAGTACTGGAATTGGTATAGGTTTAGTAATTAAGGGAAGAGTACATTGTTGGTAAATCTGATGCAAATGATTCCTCCAAACTACAGTATTTTAAGCAACAGGTCACCAGTACTGTATTATTTGTTAATTTGGTTCTGTTTCCAGGTATACTTGGGAGGAATCAATAATGTACTCCAATGAACACTGGGGGTCAATATTTCATCCTGATCCGAGACACAATATGAATCTCTACTACCAAATGAAGTAATTCGGGAGGAGTGTGATGTGAGGTTGGTAAAGATTCATGTTGAGTCTCTGATAAGGACAGAATCACTGACCCCCGGTGTACCAAAAATATACAATCCCCCTTAAATACTGAATACAGACTGTTTGCAACTCAACAAGCTTCCTTTGATGACACATACAGGCATAATTATCTACAGTATAGTATAGTATTCTTTGGGCACACACAAGCAGAGCCACTCCAGCACAATCCATATCAGTCATGCATCCCATCACGCCCGACACTCAAATGCTCCCACCCATCCTTTGAGCATTTTTGAATTATTGATGTTTTTTTTATATATACGAGGAATCGAGGGTTCATAGGTTATAGGTCGTTTAATATCAGCCAGTCAAGTACGAGATAATGATACAGTACACTCTCATTATCCACTGTGTTAATGGGTATATGATGTACTGTACAAAGAGGGTTTCCAGTACAGATACATTATAAGCAGCACAATACACACCCACAACACCAGTGCAAAATAGGGCAGTACTGTATAAAGGTGTGTAATGTGCAAGAAGGATTACTGTACAGAGATTCATTACAAACAGTGCAATACTGTACACACACACTCATAACACCAGTGCAAAACAAAGCATTACTGTATCAGCTGTGGTAACTTACTTTCCGCTAAAATAACAGACTATTATATTAGTACGTGCCACACACATCTGCAATGAGTGATAATTTAAACTGAAGAATCTGTGTGTGCATTAGGAGGTGCAGTAATTATTTCTACTCAAAACTCATCATGTACAGTTGGGTTAGCAATCTATTTGAACACCACTGGTGGCATCTGGCAACAACCCCAAGAGTAAACATAGCAGAGGTAGACAAAATTAATGACTGTATCTATTTAGGATATGTTGACCAATCACAGACTATGATACAAACCTTAGCTTTCCCCCTAAAATCAACAAGTTTTGTCTACCACTGATGTGTTTACATAACTATGGCAGATATCCTGTGCAATACTGTATAAAACAATAATTATGTACTGATAAAGAAGTGACATAATATATTAGGATTTAGCAGGAAGCATAGTATCCCCTTACAAAAGAGAGGATACCGTACTGTATGCACACACACACACACACCGAGCACCGCCTGGAGTCCCGTGTTACAGGCTGGTATCAAAACAAACAACAGAGAAAAAATGAAAGACGAAATACAGACTAGTAAATGTAAAAAAGACAATAGATAAATAAAATGAGACAAAATATATAAAAGAAAATTATGAGCACACAGCCCCTCGTAAATGCCAAAAAATAAAAACTAGACAAAAATGTAAAGGAAAATTGAGCACACAGACCTGAAAATGCCAGAAAAAATGAAACCAGACAAAAAATACAGTACAGTATAAAACAAAAAACATTAAATGAAATTGTGAGCGCACGGCCCCGTAGATGCCGGAAATGAATTAAAATGCTGCACAAGAGACAAAAAAACATAAAAAAACAACAACAAAAGTGTGAGCGTGTTGTATATACTTTAAAAAGGGGTGCCGAGATCGCCTACCTTATGCACCCCACCGCTAGGGGTCTGAAGAGCAGTACGGTACAGAGAGAGAAGGATGGATGGATGGATGGATGGAGGATGGAAGGAGAGAACGGAAGACAGACTAAGACATGGGCACAGTACAATTACACAGCAGATCACAACAGTTGACAGTTTGGTGGTTTTCCTGAGGGCTGATGCTGTAAATTTCCAATGCCTGTTAACACTTTCTAAAACATTAAGGGGAGAGTACACTGTTGGTAAATCTGGAGCTACTGATTCCTTCAAACTATTCCAAGCAACAGAACACCCTTATTCTGGTTCATCTGGTCCTGTTTCCTGGTATACTTTGGAGGAATCATGGCACTCCAATGTAACAAAAGTGAATTACCCCCTCAAGAATAGACAGTGGTAATGTACAGTAGTTTTAGGAAATATAACCATCACCATAATTTATCTTTTCTGCTCAAAAGTTGTTAAAATACCATTAAGTGTAATGGAAGGAATAACCCTCATATGGAAAAGGGTGAAGTTTTGTGTTTGTTAATCTGGAGCAACTGAAACCTCCAAACTATTCCAAGCAACAGAAAACCATTATTATCGCTCTTCTGGTTCTGTTTCCTAGCATACGTTGGAGGATTCAAGGCACACCAATGTACCAAAAAAGAATTACCGCCTTACGGGGGAGGTTATGTAAAGGTCCGTATGTATGCAAGAACATCCATGGTGTTGACGATGGCTCTGTTGATTGTTTATAGAGTCGTCGTACCGGTACCATGCCATCGTCAACACCATGAATGTTCTTGCATATGGAGTTCTTAAGGGAAAAATTTTGTGTTGGTAAATCTGGAGCAACTGAATCCTCCAAACTATTCCAAGCAACAGAACACTATTATTGTTGCTCATCTGGTCCTGTTACCTCCTTAACATCTGATGAGAGACCAAGGAAGGCCAATACATCTTGTCAGTATATAGGTTATTCCTTACTATACACTAATCATATTGTAATAATATTTGAGAGGAAATGAAAAAATGGGATGATATTTTCATTCCAAACAACCACATACCGTACTTAATAACTGTCTGTTCCAATGCTCCATAAACTACTAATAGGTATTTTTCCTTACCATTCTTAATTCATGAGACAGAGAATTAATACCATCAGAACTTGATATTAGTAGCTATAGAAAAACCATTAAACTGGCAACAACACAGAAGATACACAATACACTACATATATATAAAGGTGGGAAGGATGTTTGTTGTTAGTAGAAAGAAGGCTTCTAACTCAACCAAACAGTACCACAAACCGCAGCATTGTTATTGAGGACATCTGATCTATGGTATAATTATATTGTCTGGAAAGGTCAGTAGCCTTTAAGGGCTACTTTTGTTGGTGAATGGGAAGGTTTCTGGTTCTTCCAAACTCTGCCATGAAACACATCTCCTATTAGTAGCCCTGTAAGTCGTCTGCATCCTGGCAAAGTTTGGAGGAAGCAGCAGCCCCAAAAAATATTCAGTTATTATATCAAAATATTAGTTAATACTTATTTGAATGTTTAACCACAAATGTTCTATCTTTTATCCCATTGATCCAATAGTGTCAGAATAATTATAAGAAGGGCACAGGAGTTAGTGACTCTAATGAAGTTTTTACCTGTTGTAAATGCACCGATTCCCTTCTAAATAAAGCTGTAGGAACTTAGATACATGTTTCACGTACAGTTGGCCTTAGGAATTTGTACACAGGACATTGGTTAAAAGGGGTCTTTATTCTGCACATACTGTAGGGATTGTTCTTCTGATTGACTCAAGTATTAGCCAAACAACATTACTAGAACAGTTTGGTGTTAGGAAATTATTGTATTAAATTTCCTAGCCGTTACGAACCATTGATGTCACAATGGTGTATAAGAATTTCTGAGGCCGACTGTAGATTCCACTGCTCATAAGTTGCAGATACTGTAGAATGCTATGTAAAATTTTGGTGAAATTTGCCTTGAGTTGCGTTACAATTACAGTACTGAAAAAGTCAAGAAATTAAACGAGGACAGGTTATAAATATGGAGTCTACCATGAATCATGGAACAGAATAATATACCCTGTGCCTCAATGGAGTACAGTATATACGTTTAATATATATAATAGCCATGACACTGCTACGTTACATACTGTATATAATTGGATACATACACATATAAACACATGGGTACAGTACATAAAACACTCATCAAAAAGTACTTTCCGAAAAAATAATTCAATGTGTAAAAATATTCCCATGTTTGTTAGTGGAAATTGTTACAAAATATAAAAAAAGAATCTTTGATATCACCCAAATTGTCAACCGAGCACAGTTCTCTCCAGTACGGTCAACACACAATAGCACCTTACTGTATATTATTTACTCAAGTTTTGGTTATACATTTCAGTTCTTGGTCCAGTTATTTAGGTAAACATTATACAGTATCTGGATGTACAAACTGTAATTGCTTGTGTTAAGTCATATTCCTATGTAGTTTATCTGTTTATGAAAGGGTTAATGTGAAAGACTGCGTTTAACTAGAGCGCTTAAACACGAATTATCCAATTAGTAATTTAATAAAAAACAGGATGTCAACCCTAATGATATTTAATACTTTTTTTAGTATCAAAATCAATGGCAAATGATGCAGTTAATATTCACTTCAAGAACATACATCACTTGAGGTTCAGTTCCACATGGTCTGAACTTTTTAAGAAGGGGAAATACTTTTGGTCAACTGTTGTCAATGATTCCTTCAAACTCTGCCACAAAATAGACTATAATCCTTGAGAGTAGCTGGTTATCTATTTTGTAGCACAGTGTGGAGGAATCAGTAGTCCTCCAGTCTAACAATAACATTTTCCCCTTCAAAATGAGAAAATTAGTTTGGTATTATACAAAAGAAGAGCAATTTCTGCATCACATACCTTGAACATCTGAAAATAAAGTACAACACTGTATTTGAGGCTATACGACTTGTTATGCAATACAGTCAGTCAAACGTCCTGTCCTCTTCCCTGTTTGATGATGAATCCCATGATACATACACTGAAAATTTGTTGAGACCGCGTACTTGCATAATTTCACCAAAGTTTTTCATTGAGACGGAGACCCCTTACCGTATCCCAGGTTAAGTCGTCAGCAGAAATTCATCCCATTCAGCTCGAGTGAAAGGAGCCTGGAGATCTGGTAACACTATATGAGTTGTAAAGTATGATTTAAATGGCTAATGATCTTCAGTATTATGCATTCAATCCATATTTGTCAACTTTCATAGTGTGTTAGCAGTTTACCAGGCTCCTCTCACTCGAGCTGAATGGGACGAATTTCTGCTGATGACTGTACTGTTGCTTTCACTCCCACCTTACCCAGTTATCATTGCCAATCTTCCCTTTCCAATAAAGTAAGTACTGTATACCCAATCTTCCCTTTATCATTAAGCAAGTACACACACTCCAAAAAAGTATCCTCAAAATACTATCATTACAAAAACCTAAGTAAACATTAAGGGGTGTTCATGGGGGGACTCCTGAGTGTAAAATGAAGGTGTGGGTACAATTATATATTTGTGTCATATCAAGGGCCTATTGTATCAGAGACTATGTTAGGACACAGGCTACCTCAGTATAAAAGCAAGGGATCTGTTTTAAAGGATTTAGAGAGTCAATGACCCTCCAATATGATAACTAGAGAGTTTCTCCTTAACCTTAATAAACTTTAAAATAATAAAATTAATTACGAGAAAAATGCGAAAGTTATCAGCCATCGTTTGAGGGTTAAACACAGCTATGATACCATGGGCTATATGCAGGAAAATTAGTGGTGTTGATGAAGGTGTGGTACCTGTACCATGGCTCTGTAATATGTCTAGGGAGTAATGATATTGGTACCACACTGTTGTCTACACCATTATTGTTCTTGCATACGGCTCAATGCTGCAAACACACAATCACTTGACTCTGCTAAATGTCAACGTCCAGTCAAACTACAACATAACACATAAGGCAGTATGAAAGAGCATTCGTAGTGTTGACATTGGCATGGTACCAGTAAAATGACTCCATAGATACAGTACACTACAGAGCCATCATACTGGTACTACACCATCGTCAACACCACAGGTATTCTAGCATACAGCCCACACTCTCATAACAACACAGCTGCCAAAAGAAATACAGATAACATCAAGTATGCAAGATAATTATCAATGGGACAGGTGATGACTGATTTAATTAATGTTTCCACAAACACTACAAAAATATTTATCATCACCTTTCCCCCATATATTTCTCGCACAAGGCTGCAAATTATACACTCACTCTGTCACACAACTACCAGACCACATCAATAATATCAGTGTTGCTTTGACAGTAGACAAAAGCACATTACAGTAACACAACTGAAGAGTCACCAGTCACTTCATTCACTTTGTTGTTTACATGGCACACTTCTCTAATGCTGAGGCTGTAAGGCGTGTATGATAAGCATTGGTTAAGAATTCAGCAGACCGTTCTTACATACAGTATATCACTATTAATGACTTGTATCCACCACTTTATTTTACACTCAGTCCCTCATTGAAGACCACTCTATGTTTCCAAGGATTGTATCATTCATTACCATACAGGTTAGATAATCTACTGACTCACAGTTAAATGGGAAGTGTCAGATATGCAAGTGTATTATTGACAGCATACTGTGCCGAATCCTACTGTACTATAAACATCAATACTTTATTTCCACAGCTGGAAGAGAAGAGTGTGCAATGTAAGCATAAAAATGACAAAAGTAATTGGTTTCTTCACACCTAACATTTACAGGCACATAAAAAATATAAACATGTACTAAAGGGACAGATGACTTACCATGTCGACCACAGCGAGGGAAGGGAGGATGCCAATGATGAGGTAGAAGATGGTTTCCAGCATCTTGAACCTTTCATGGAAGAGCTGTTGGTAAGCTATTCCAGCCACTGCCAGGACCCAGATCCCCCACCTGGAACACCACACAATTAATTATTGCTGTCACTGCTTGCTGTTGGTAAATATTGGTGGATTTTTTGTGTCTCTTCACTCCTACTTACGAGTTTTAAGCACATTGACTATCCCTCATGTCTTTGTTATGAATTCCCTTCACAAGTTGCAATCATTCTATTCTATCTTTTTTTCGACAGCACAGGAATCACAGGAATGAATGACAGAATGTTTTAGCAGCAGGTTTCTGTGCATGGGACTTCATAAGACTGGAGGTGTGATATCCATTGCATAGAGCAGAGACAACATACATAAAGCAAAAGTTTGCATTGAATCATGCATCAACTGTATACCTAAGGTGCAGCGTCCATGAGTCTAGAGGCAGGGGTCGGAGAAGGAGCCATGGGGTGTACGAGGTGGCAATAAACACATATATCATGGCTCGGTCACTCCGATGCAACACCTCCTTCAGAAACCTGGTGGGGAGAGGCTGTATCAATGTTCTGTATAGAAATGTATATACTTTTTTTTTTCTATTGGCTGACTTTATAATTAACTAGTGAAGAGGAAATGGTGGAATGGGATTATTGCTCTAGTTCTTGTTGCTTATAATTTCTGAGGTAAAAGATAACGTACACATGCTCCAGAAAGTATCGGTGCAGGGTGTGATCGATGATTACCAAAATGACACATGCAACTTGTGACACTTCGTGAAAGTTGGTCCCTATATCTTCAGTTCTCTCAACCCCGTGACATTTCAGATTGGTTGGTTTGTGTATCCTCAGTTCTCTCAATCTCTACAATACCATCTTCCTCATCATCCACACTGGCAACTCACCATGCAGTATTACATGGCAGCTAACATTCACCTGGAACAACTGACACCCCAATGGGCATCGTCTCTGGTTTCAAAATTTTAAGCCTAGAATACAAGTATGCAGTGATATTTACTGGTACATGATGACAATAATGAGTCACCTATAGTACTTGTTATATCTCTGAGGTACTATGTTGCACCAAAGTTTGTTCCCTGAGCCAGCCACACTATAACCGTATCTCCTGTGGCTTTGTTGTTCAAACCACGGAGAATTCAGTCGTATTGTAACTGGCTGAGGGAATGAATTTATGTGTACCATAGTACAAAATGGATCAGAGGGAGACACCGGACTAAAGAAGATCACCTACTGGTAATTCCCGAGATAGAACACTATGTGGAAGAAGGTGGAGATGCTGAAGAGCCCTGCCAGACCAAGGCCATAGATGGTGGCAGCCAGCTGGTGGGTGTGGGAGCGGGCGGCCAGCACCAACATCACCGCACCGTAGATGGCAGGCAACACAAACAGCTGCGGGTGGTGGGTAGGGGAGTGAGGGGAAGGAATACAGTAGATGGCAGGAAACACTAACAACTATTGGTAGTGGTTTGGGGAAGTTAAAGGGAGAAATGTCTGATGGTAAACTGGATGGCTAATGAATCCTCCAAACTATGTCATGAAATAGATTCCCTGTTAGTAGTGTTGAAATTTCTTGTTATATTCCTTCCACTAGCATGGAATCCTACATGAACACAATGTCAATATAAAAATTGTGCTTTCTTAATTATCAAACTACTGTATAATCTTTAACACACATGGCCTATAAAATATTCATAGTAATTGATAAAGTGTACAATATATACTTACTGTACATACATACATAAAGACATATAAACACTATATCCATACATACATTTACATACCGTACAGTAAATATAGATAACTATAGTTATTGCACTAGGGACCAAAACATGATATCAATAAGAGTGAGATAAAGAAACCCCACAATAAATCTTATTGTCTGCCGTTGTGGGATTTCTTCACCGTATTGACACACATTGACCCGAGTGTGAATTCTGCTCTAAATAAGGTCGAATTACCCCGTGTGTGACCATGTTGGCCCAATGTTCTACATCGGTGGGTTGGTAGGCCGTCCTTGCCGCGGCCACTGAGTTCATCCATACCAAACGCTGAGATGGTCCATCTTTATTACCCTCATCATGTCGCTCCCTGATAGATATAAGGGGGGGGGGGTCAATAGGTAAGGGTTTTCCAGTGAGTGTGTGTGTGTGTGTGAAACATAATGGTTGAGGGGGGGGGTTTGTAAGGGGGAGTAGTTTCTATATTTGTGAGAGATATTTGGGGACTGGTTTGAGAGATTATGGTGATGGTGATGGAGGGGGGGGTGTAAGGGGGAGTGGATTCTATATTTGTGAGAGATATTTGGTGACTGGTTTGAGAGACTATGGTAGTGATGGTGGAGGGGGATTGTAAGGGGGATTGATTGATTGATTGATATTAGGCGCCGCAAGTTGTAAGGGGGAGTGGTTTCTATATTAGTGAAAGAAGATATTTGGTGACTGGTTTGAGAGACTATGGTGGTGGTGGAGGGGGTTGTAAGGGGGAGTATGATAGTTGCTATATTAATGAGAGTTTTCCAGTGAGTGGGTGAAATAGTGATGATGGTGGTAGTGGTGGATGTAAAGATGAGGGGTTGATAGGTTTTCTGGTGGTGGGGGTTTAAGGGGGGAGGGGTGACAGGTGAGGTTTTACCAATGAGTGAGATATTGGTGGTGGTGGTGAGTCATCCCTACACTCCAAGAATCTAATCTAAAAGTCATGTAGATTACGGTACGATTTTGTAGGTCATATCTGAATTTTGAAAGACGGAATGCTGACTTGCCTTAATTAAAATGCTAAGTACAGTCACAAGCGCTAATAAGTATACAGCTTTAGTTGCAGTTTTGAACAGTTCAATTCACCAACAAACTAATAATTAAGGCAACGAATAAAAATGTGGAAAAAAATAATGAATAAAAAAAGGAAAGGAATAAAGGTGGAAATGGAAGGGAAAAAAAAGGAATAAAGAGGGGAAGGAATGGGAAGAAATAGAGGTGGAAGGAAAGGGAAGGAATAGAGGTGGAAGGAAAGGGAAGGAATAAAAAGGAATAAATAGTGGAAGGGAAGGAATAAAAAGGAATGGGTAAATATCTACTCTATTGCCGGTTGGTATTACGATGTTTTTACCTTCTTTACCCACTAATTTATACCATTCTAAGACACATTTCTTCTATGGCATTTTCTTTGGAAATGCCCCATATGGGGCATTCTGAAATTAGCCTGACCTTACCTAACCTAACCTAGACCACATCAGACTACTGGGAAATAACCGTGATAAAGTACCAGGACCTGACTGGGGAAAAATACAGTAAATATTGAAAAAATTGCCGTTATTGTGTATGGTTTTTCTACCTTCATTACCCACTTATTTAGACAATTCTAAGATTATTTTCTTCTATGGCATTTCATCCACAAATGCCCCATTTCCAAGATATTCAAATCTTTTTTGAAATTAGCTTGACCTTACCTAACCTAAACCACAGCAAACTACCGGGACCTAACCTGGGCAAACTACCGGGAAATAACCGTGGTAAAGTACAGGAAATGACCGGGGCAAAATACTGGGACTTAGCCGGATCTGGCAACACTGCTACAAAACACCAATAGTCTAAGTTAGATAAATACCAAGGAATGAATAGTGGAAGGAACAGAGGGAATAATGGAAGAAATAGTGAAAGGGAACGAAAGGAAAGGGAAGGAAAATGAATAAAGGGGGGAAGGAAAAGGAATAAAGGGGAGAAGGAAAGGGAAGGAAAAGAAATAAAGGGGAGAAGGAAAGGAAACGAAATTAAGGGAAAGAAATACAGGAGGGAAGGAAAAGAAATAAAATGAGGTTTGCATCCATGGCAACAACGATAACAACAACTTCCTGATTTGATAATATTTTTACTTTTTTTTATCCCCCGTGGTTGTAGCTTCCACCACCACTCCCCCTGGTACACTGCCCATTGCTACAAGAAGTCCTCCCTGTGGTGGTGCCCCTCAGTGTCAGAATACCACCATCCCGCCCCTGGCCGTGCCCTCAGGTGAGAGAGAGACACACACACACACCCGTCCTCTCTCACACCCCAATCCTTACTGACACTCTCACAGTGTTCTCAGTTAAAACTCTTAAAATGTATCCCCACAAACTATTTTTTAATAAATACACATATAATATAGTACTATATAAATAGTAATAGCTACACTCAACTAACAAAACAACATAAATAAGACACTATGAAATAATTAGTGCTACGACTTATTGGTGCCCCTGACGGTCAAGATCACCGGCCTCCTCAGCCAGGACTTCACCCACCTCATCCATAGACCCTGGGTAGAATCAGGGAAGAAACTCGTAACCCGTAAGCTCAGTGAGACCTCTTAGCTCCGTCAGCGAGTCACCCTTGTTGAGGTCCATGGCAACACAGCGGCCATATGCATGTAGGTACTAAGATAGGTAGGTATAGCAATCATCCTTGGTAGGTAGTAGGTAGTAATAGGTTTGGTAAATTTACAGAAGAACTGGGTTCACTATATTGTATATTTTAGTATAATTACCCACTATTTTGGGCCATTCTAACATACTTTTCATCTATGGTGTTTCTCTCGGAGATGCCCCGTTTTCAAACATAATTTGGAAGTTAGTCTGACCTTACCTGACCTGACCTAACCTAGACCACAGCAGACTACCTGGACCTAACCTGGGCAAACTACCGGGATATAACCGGTGTAAACTATCATAAAGTGACTGGGGCAAATTCCTGGGACCTAGCTGGATGTGGTAACACTGCTCGATCCTAGCCAAAAACCCAGTTATTCTGTAATAATATTATAGGTTTGTTATTGTACTCTGTTAAAAAAAAAAAAAAAAAAAAAAAAAACATATAAATAATACCATCAATCATTAACTGTTCACTTAATATTTCGGGCTAGTTCCGGGGTAGGTTGGGCTATATATGACTCGTTATGGGCTAGTTCCATGGCTAGTTCATGGTCCTATTTGGCGGGAAATGTACCAGGCCATATTTTTCCCGCCAAATATAAAAGTAAACAAACCAGTGGCGGGAAAATAAGAGAAGAAGTGGGAAATAATTAGAATTCCCTTTTTTTTTACTCAAATATTACTTACTGCCGTTATTATTATTGATACTATTACGTACTAGTACCATAATTACCGTACTATTACTTGCTGCCGTTATTACTATTGGTACTATTACGTACTAGTACCATAATTACCGTGTTATTACTTGCTACTGTTATTATTATTGGTACTATTACACCAGAATTACCGTACTATTACTCCAACAAGTATATATTACTAGTGGTGGAGGGAAATATTAATAATGTTGTCAGAGAAAGCTTTGGAACTTATTAAAGAGTTGGACAGGTCAAAAGATGGCAAGTTACCTGCCTTCAATGTAAGTCACCTCAAAATTATGTATTATTTGTATGTTATATGTGATAATTATATGTTTATATGATAATTATCTGTGTATTTAGTATAAAATAAGGTATTTATTGAAAGAATTACCGTTTTGTAGCAGTGTTGCCAGATCCGGTTAGGTCCCAGTATTTTGCCCCGGTCATTTCCTGTACTTTACCACGGTTATTTCCCGGTAGTTTGCCCAGGTTAGGTCCCGGTAGTTTGCCCAGGTTAGGTTAGGTTAGGTTAGGTAAGGTAAGGTAAGGTAAGGTCAGACTAATTTCAAAATGCCCCATTTGAGTATGACCTATCCTGGATTTTGGGCATTTCCGAAGAAAAGTGTCTTAGAATGGTATAAATTAGTGGGTGAAGAAGGTTAAAACATTGTAATACCAACCGGCAATAGAGTAGATATTTACCCATGATTATCATATAACGGTACATAATTATCCTATATAAAATTATAACATATAAATAGGTAAATATCTACTCTATTGCTGGTTGGTGTTACAATGTTGTTATCTTCTATACCAACTAATTTATACCATTCTAAGACACTTTTCAGTAAATATTTACTCTATTGCCGGTTGGTATTACGATGTTCTGGAAGGTTGACCCAGTCCTGAAAAATACAAGATTAGGTCCGCAAAGTTATTCCAGTCCCGAAGAATAAAACCTCTAGGCACCCTTTTGGAAATATGGTGAAGTTTATGCTTATGCTGTATCTGATTCCAGGAGGACATCATCAGGAAGGTGTTGGAGGAGATGAACACACTCTTCCAGCAAAACCAGAGAGATGTGTGAGTACTCAGAAGAAAGTACTGTATAATAAAGTAAAGTACAGTAATGTACAATAAAGTAAAGTACAGTAAAATATTGCACAATAAAGTAGTGTACAATAAAGTAAAGTTCAGTAAAGTTGTGTTCAATAAAATAAAGTAAAATTAAGTACAATAAAATAAAGTACAGCATCTATCTATCTATCTAGAGCTTTGATGCCTCGTTCCCTCCAGGAACTCCCCCCAAGGGGGTGGTGACATAACACACCCCTGTCTCAGCCCTACACTAATATTAAAACTCTCACTTATATCACCCTCTACCTGTACACATGGTTTTGCCTGTGCATAAAAGGCCTCAATGCCTTTCAGCAAAGACACCGTAAATCCTCAACACCTCTGTCATAGCTCACCTATCAACCCTATCGTATGCCTTCTCCAAGTCCATGAAGGCAGCATACAACTTCCTACCCTTCCCAAAATATTTCTCCACTGTTGATTTTAAGTACAATAACGTAAAGTACAGTTTAGTTCAATAAAATACAGTTAAGTACAATAACGTAAAGTACAGTTTAGTTCAATAAAATACAGTTAAGTACAATAATCTAAAGTACAGTAAAGTACTGTAGTGTACAATAAAGTACAGTACAGTAAAGTAAAGTCAGTGTTCATATTTTGGCATTTATCAACTGTTTAATTTCAATTAAATGCATGGATGCATATTATATTTTGCATTTGGCTCCATAGTCAGTGTCAACCAGTTTAGGCACAGACTAATACATCATGAAAATTTATTCTTTTTTTCAAATGTTAAAGTATGGAAGGGACAAAATCCTCTCTATCAAAATTATGTTGATATGGAATATTATAGTGATTCATTCTGGCCTTTAACACAGGCACAGCCACAAGTGGGTAAATTCATTTTTTTTTTTTTCTAAATATGTTCCAACACTGGACATAGGCTTCATGAAGCCTGTTACCGTAGCCCAGGTCAACTGACTGCTACTCGCACGTCACGACTTCCAAACTGGTACCCAGCCACAGAGGGAGGGAAGTGAGGGTAATTCCCAAATACTACAGCTGTTATGGTACCAACGAGGGTGTTTTACAATGTTCGGAAGCCTTATAGTTAGTGCCTGAAACTCAAATCAAAAGAGTAAATATTCTCAGGCCCTCACCTGAGAGGAATCGATCTGTCGACCTATGGGTTACGAATCCAGAACACTAACCACTCAGCCACCTCCCCTACACCTTTTCTGTTGCCACACCATTAATAAAGTAATTTACATGTTATGGGGTAAAGCCTCCATCGGGTGAAAGTTTTAGTTGGCCCTTGATATAAGATGAATGAATATAGCATTAACCGTTTAACACAGGCTCAGTAAATCACCTAGTCTGTATGGTAATGAATATCAGAAGCCTGGGAAAACATTTGGTGGTCTATAGAAGTATTTATTCATTGTATATTGAGGGTCTCTAATATCATAACACTATTTTGGTAAACTCTTGCAGGGGTGAAGCTGCAGCTGGTGAAATCAGGTACTTCCCAAGCATACACCTGAGACATGCTGCACTAGATAGGAACAAGAGATGTCTTCTGTCATACCTGTGAGTTGCTCTGTGGTCTTAAAGAGATATAGTATACTTTTGGTCCAATGAACAATATCTCAAATAAGTATCGCCCCTCTTTTTTCGTCAAACAATTTGAAAAATCAGCGATGTGCTCTGAAACACACTCGAGACACAAGTGACCCACAACTTACGATTTAGAAACTATCTACCCTCTGTGTGCCAATACCTTTTTGATTCCTCCATAGTATGTCAGGGAACAGAACCAATGAATAAATATAATGGTATCCTGTTGTTTGGAATAGTTTGGAGGAATCAGTTGCTGTAGATTTACCAACAACAACAACATTGCACTATACTTTATACCCCCTTCACCCATCTATTCATCCAAAAACATGGACTGAAGTTTCTATTGTATGCAAGAATATCCATGGTGTTGGCGATGGCATGGTACCGGTACGATGGCTCAGTTCTTTGTCTATGGATTAAATTTATCACTATCCTTTTAACATAGGCTCAGTAAATCACTTAGTCTGTATGGTATTGAATAACTACAGTCTGGAAAAACATTGGGTGATCAATGAGGGAGTGAGTGTAAAACAAAGTGGTGGATACAAGTATTTATTTATTGTATATCCAGGGTTTACAGTATCCCCTTAAACTTCCAGGTACAACAGGTTAGAGAGAATCCGCACAATGAGGTGGGAGTTTGGCAGTATATTACCCGCTGATATCCGAGCCAACCTGTGCGAGCCTGAGGTGAGTCCATTCTTCACCTGTCTTGTGGAGTGGAAAATATTTTGTGTTATTTTAAAGGGGTGGTACAGCATTGGTAAAACTTGGAGCAAATGATTCCTCCAAACTATTCCAGGCAAGAGGTCACAATTATTTTTGTTCATCTGGTCCTGATTCCTGGTACTGTATACTGTACTTTGGAGGAATCAAGGTGCACTAGTATACCAAATGAATACTAACCCATTAACTTGTTTCATATCAGTCCAATTTATTACTTAAGACATGTAAACGGTAATTTAAGACATATTTCATAATGGATAACGTCTATTACCTCCACGTAACTCTCTCTTCATGTATCGATACAGTAAATTTCCTCCGAACTATGTCCCAACATTTTCCTTTCACTGTACCCTCATGTTGTAATAGCGTAAATTTCCTCAGATCGACACCAAATATTGTATCTTTCACAGTACCCTTCATGTATTGATATAGTAAACTCCAACAGAATGATGCCACAATATTTAACCTTCATAATTATTATACTTTATACCGGTAGTGGTAGAGTACAGTATATTTCCTCTGAATGACACCACAGCATTAAACCTTTCACATGTATTGATAGAGTAATTTCCCTGAGAACAACACCAAAACTTTTAACCCTCATATATTCTGATAGAGTAAATTCCCTCTGAACGATGCCACAACTTTAATCTTTCACATGTATTGATAGAGTACAGTAGTGGCACATAGTCCTTGAATAGACTTCCCTTTACACCCTGGTCAAGGACTATATGCCACAACTGTACATTCCTGCTGCAGATACAGTGGTTCAACAGGTACAACAAAAACCTGGCGTCGTACATGCGTTCGCTGGGTGAGGCCGGGGGTTTGGACCTCACACAGGACACCAAGCCACCCAAGAACCTATATGTTGAGGTCAGTGTTACCATCACCTTCTTCTTGTTTCCTTCACCCTTGGACAACAGGGGTTTTCTTGTGGCATTCTAAACCTTCTTGCATTAGTCCAAGTACAGTATATTATCCAAGACTCATAGTTAGACCAAATCGAAGCTTTACTGAAAATTTCCTTCCATTACTGTCATTTTTACAAAGTTCTACAATGAATCATAAACCATGTTGAATGATAAGTCAGCAGGGGTTGTGTCTTCATATGTTATTATATACTATACATGTTGGGACTCGTTAGCATCTCAATTATACTATGATGGAAGAAAATATTTGGAAAAAGATTTGATTTAAGCTAATTTGTACCAGCCTTATTGTATTGTATATCTGAATCATGTGTGGTACATAATTGGAATTAATTAGAATATTAAACTTTTAGGCATAAAAAATATTTAATGGTGTGATGTTGATGATAATTTATTGATATCGCTTGGTTGGTGTTGCAGGTTCGTTGCCTGCGCGACTATGGTGAGTGGGAGGTGGAGGAGGGAGACACAGTGGTACTACAGAAAGACACCACACACTACCTCCCTCTTGCTGCCTGCCACCACCTCATCAGGCAAGGGGTCTTGGAGCAGGTCGAATGAATGAAATGGCCAGAAAATTCGTTATCATCACCTTCTGTAGCCATTATTTTTATTAACCTCTCACTTCACCACCATATTTCATGATTACTTCCTCTCTCTTGCTTCGTATCTCCACCACTTCATCAAGCAGGGTACCTTGTAACAGGTGGAATGAATGAATCGGTCAACAAATCCTTCGTCATCACCTCCTTTCTCCTTCATTTTCATCTTGGCCGTAATCACTCCATTCTTCATATCGGTCATAACCATCTCCACCACTTCATCAGGTAGGGCATCTTGTAGCAGGTCAGTGGTGTGAGTAAACTGACCAGCACCTCCCTTGTCATCACTTCATTTCTTCTATATTCGCCTCACATCTCAGTTAATCCATATGGGGATCTCTAATAATATCTATTGTAGTCTTTCAACCTTTAAACATCTGTACTCTAGTATTGTTAGAAGATATAAATGAAAAAGTTGTCAGCTGTTATTAATGACTCTGTAACTTAGGCATTCATTAGTAGTGTAGTTTTGAATTAGGAATAGAAGTATTTTTTATACATAACTTCTGTGTGTTTTACTAAGGCCTTATTCAAAGTGAGTGTACAGTTGCAGATGTAAAGAAGAGAGACATGAGAAGGTCCCTTCATTGAACATATGTTAAGAGCTTCCACTGCACACAATGTCTCTGCCTTCCCTATGGTTAATTAATTAATTAATTAATGTGGGGTCTCTGTTACAAGTGTGTTTCATATTTGGCTTGTACTGACTACGTTAACTTCACTGGAAACTTACCAGTCTATCATCATAGAAAGGCTTCACTTCCTGCCTGAAACATTGCACCTCTACAGTAGTTTGCACCAGTAAGAAACACTGTTCTCACAAGTCATAACTCTCTTAATTTTTTCAGTATGAGAGCTCACATTTGACTTTACTTGCTGACTTTTGCCAATTGTTTATGTAAATAACTTTTCCGTTTGGAATATTTATTTGTGGTTTGTTTTACAGTAAACAAATTTTTTTAATATAAATAACTCTTCATGAATACACGAAATATAAGATACTGTACTGTATTCAGTTTAATATTAATATTAAATACAATTATTATTATTATTATTAGTAAAAGACAACGGACTGTGTAATCCTCCCTTCACTGAGCAGGTCATATTACTCATTGGATTGATTGCCTGTGCTGTGTTGTAGAATTGTTAGTACCATCAGTGTTGAGTTATCTGTTAGTGAGTGTATTGACAATGAAAGAAGACCGTCCTTGTTAGTGTGTTTAGTACTGAACAATATGTAAAAATTATATGAACTTTTGATCTTTTAGAGGACATACATGTGATACAAAAAACTGTCCTGCAAGTGGGGCCGAGTGCTATCCTAAATGAAGACTGTAGGTTGTGTTGTCAAGGTTGTTTTACATTGTCAATTATGGGGTGTCAGAATGATTTAAAAGCAAAGAGTTTTCATATCATGTGTGCATATTATTTTATCAATTTCTTTTAAATTAATTTATTCCTGGGTTGCCTGTAGTGAATAAAATTGTTCAGTGTTAGTACAAGAAAAGCAAAGTTAAGGGAATTGCATCATTGAAGTGAAGAGGTTAAAAGGCACACACCGTATGCTGTGACCTTCAGCTAGTTTATGATGTGAAGTGACTCCCGACACTTCAGCTATACAGTACTATTAGTCAATGTATAAAGCAATCTATTTTCAAGTACCGGGTCTTGTTTATTTCATGTGCTTGTCTTATATAATTTTTTCATTTTTTTGTTATGTCATAGTACAGTACACTGGGGGTTAATAATTCTGTCCTCGTCTGAGCTTCTAAGTAAGGGGTCTCGGTAGAAGTGTTCCCACTTCACATTGTGTCTGCCAGGGTTCCTGAGCATAATCTCCCGAACACCGTAAAGTTGAAGCAATTCTGGCAACTGTCTGGCAACCAGATAGTGATAGGGGTGAGTTGTTTGGAGGTGGTAGTGGTGGAGTAGTAGAGGTGAGTGGTTGAGTAGTAGAGGTGAGTGGTTTAGGGGTGGTGGTGAGGTAGTAGAGGATGTGTAGTCTAACATAGCTGCCAGATTTGTGAGGTATCCCTTTTGCTCCATCTTTTTGTACCACCTCAGTACCCAATACCCTACTTGGCCTGGTACCGTACTGAATTTTGCATTATTGAATTGAATAGATTTTCTGCTTAGAATTATGATATTTGATGTATGATATTTTTGGGGTTTGGAATGAAGACACAACTTGTTTGGCTGGCTACACTTGTACTGTATTTTTCACGCAGTTTTTGGCACGCACCGTCATGCCTATGTAGTTATACTTGTGTCACTCCAGTTGCCTTGGTCTGGCTTCTTGTCTTGACCCTGACCTGTGAAAAGATAGTTGTTGCTAAACTGTGTGGAATAAATTTTTCTTCTTGTCATCTACCTCTTATTATTATAGTTCAGATGGTGTGAAGATTTATTTAAGTGGCACAGGGACTGGGAACATGTCGGAAGTTTTGTCTACCAGTGTATAGAACATTACCTTACTGGATGTGTACAATACAGTCATGGTCAAAAGTCCTGCAACCTGGTGAATATAAGCTGAGCTATTTGAGTGAATTTTATGAACCAATATTGCACAGACCAACAGCTATAGTTTCGGATCATTTTTCGAAGCCATCTCATTGGAAGGTGTTGCAGGACTATTGACCATGACTTGGTGGTGGATGTGTACAGTACATTACCTTGGTGAATTTGTACAATGGGTGATGATAATTGTTCTGGTGGCTGTTGTGGCTGTGTTGTGTCGTCCTCAAGGTCGCCCACCATATCAGGCAAACTGTTCCCCAGTGTCTCCGGCATCAGAAGATGAGTGGCTATCCCCGCCGTCACCGCCAATCCCCCGATCACCACTGATGTCATCCATGGGTACAGAGGGGTCTGTCGTGGGAGGGGAAGTATGTCAACCAGTTATGGACAATAGTGCTTTATTTACTGTCCTGTTAAAGCTGTGTCCAATCTAAGAAAAATAAGAGGGGAAGCATTTCAAACAGTTATGGACAAGAGTACTTTATTTACTGGCTTGTTAAGCTGTGCCCAATCTAAATATCAAACAGTTATAGACATGACTATGCTGCCCTGTTAATATTATACCCAACCTAAACATCAAACATTTATGGACAATAGTGATTTATTTTATTTACTGCCATGTTGAAATTGTACCCAACCTAATCATCAAACAGTTTTGGACAATAGTGCTCTATTTACTGTCCTGGTAATTACAGCTGTGCCCAACCTAAGCAAATCATTCTGTGATTTTCAACTCCTGGATTAGAGGCACCATGATATCACCATATCAGTTCTCCCAGAGTCTAAATATTGATTTCAGCAAGGCCAGGTTTATAATTCAATGGGCCACAGGATATCGTCAATAAGTGGGCCCCTTCAAGCTTCGTCCATCTTTAACAGGCTTCTCTTATCCAGACATTTCTTCCCAGAGAATCCCTTCAGTCTATACAAAGAAACTGGGGCACAACTTTCTTTTGTGGATACTGATATAGGTCCATGGAAGAGAATCTCTGAGTTACACTGGCATAACAAAAAGGTATTCAGTTATTATTTCCCAGTGGATGAAAGAATGAGTCTTAGGCAAGTGTCCCATTTCCTCTATTGATAATCCAACCCTGTGTTGAAGCTTTGAGGACACAACACTATGGAAAGATAAGATTTGCAGCATTACATGGAAACACAAGAGTGGAGGCAACAATGCACGGCATCTTACCAGAATGTCGTTGATGAAGGGCGAGAGGATGGAACCAAAGCGCGAGCAGAAGACTCCTGTACCGAGCCCTTGTATCCTGATCTCTGTGGGGAAGACCTCGGCAGAGTAGAGGAAGAGCTCAACGAACACACTGCTGATACACATCTTGCTCAACATAGCTATGGTTATGTTCACCCATCCACCAGCAGCTGTAGGAGGTAGAGACATTTAGTTGGACTTTTTTTGGAGGTGTTTGATATTGTTACTGCTTTCTAATATATGTCCCCCCTCCCCATGCATCACATCAGTCCCTAGTGACCTTGTCTATCTATCTATCTATAGCTCCGACGCCTCGTTCCCTCCGGGAACTCCCCTCAAGGGGGTGGCCACGGCAGAAGTGTCTCCAGTTCTCCCTGTTCCAACACTCCCTCCTTACTTGTTCAAGCCCTACTCTGCCCCTCATGTTTCTCTCCTTTACATACTCTTCCACTCTGTTCTGCCATCTAGCCGGTGGTCTGCCTCTCACACCAGGTCCCACAACTTCACTTCCATACACCTTCTTTACAAATTCCTCGCCTTGCATTCTCTCCACATGTCCATACCATCTCAATGTATTACGTTTCACTCTCTCAACCACTCCACACTCAATACCAATTGCCTTCTCACTCATACCACATCTCTCATATACACTCTCATTACTTTCTCCATCCCATCTAGTAAGTCCACATGCTCCTCTCAAGTAACTCATTTCCACAGCACCTGTTCTAGACTGATGCGCCCTACTCCATGTCCATGTCTCCGACGCATATGTCAGTGTTGGCAGGATTATACTATTTCGTAGTCCCCTTTTCACTTCCATACTCACACTTCCCAGTGATCCTATGACCTGTCTACCCTTCACTGCTCTCTCCCTAATTTCTCCTTCCATACTTCCATGTTTACATATAACTGTACCCAGGTACTTAAACTCCTTCACTTCCTCCATCCTCTCACCCCTCAGAGTTATCTCACACTTCGTCCCAGTTGGTACAGCCACTCTGTAAGGTGTAGCAAAGTCAATCACTTCAGTTTCTGCTCTTTCAAATACCATCACTTTACTTTTACCCACATTCACCTTCAGTTTCCTTCGTTTACACACAGACTGAAATTCGTCCACCACTCTCTGTAAATTCCTTTCATTCTCAGCCATCAGCACAGTGTCATCCGCAAACAAACTTGCCACCAGGGACCAGTTTGCTTCATTCAGCCTCAACTTCACCCCCAGACCGTTCACTTTGGCTTTCACCTCTCTCATACAACCATCCATATATATATTGAACAACCATGGTGACATAACACACCCCTGTCTCAGCCCTACACTAATATTAAAACTCTCACTTAGATCACCCTCTACCCGTACACATGCTTTTGCATCTGCATAAAAAGCCTCAATGCCTTTCAGCAAAGGCCCCCCAACTCCATAAATTCTCAACACCTCTGTCATAGCTTTCCTATCAACTCTATCGTATGCCTTCTCCAAGTCCATGAAGGCAGCATACAACTTCTTACCCTTCCCAATATACTTCTCCACTATTGATTTTAATGCAAATATTTGGTCCACACATCCTCTACCCTTTCTGAATCCTCCCTGCTCCTCACTAACTTTATTCCCTGTTACTTCCATCAGTCTTTCAGTCAGAACCTTCCCGTAAACCTTCCCCAGTACACTAAGAAGGCTTATTCCCCTATAGCTACCACACTCATCCTTACTTCCCTTCCCCTTATACAAAGGTACAATTATGGCTCCCCTCCAATCCTCTGGCACCTCTCCCTGCCTCCAGGCCAGTGTACATATAAGCAACATCCACTCCACCACTACCTCCCCCCCATACTTTAACATTTCAGCAGTTATCCCATCCACCCCTGGTGCCTTTCCCATCTTCAACTTTCCTATTGCTTTCCTAACCTCTTCCCTTCCTAATTCTCCCTGTACATCCTGTCGTCTACCACCTGCCTCCATCCCCATGCATGTCACCACCGCCTCCCCTCCCGTCCCCCCATTCATCAACCGATCAAAATGCCTCTTCCACACTTCTTTCACTTCCTCACTTCTACTCACAGTAACTCCATCCTCTCTCTTCACTCTCACACTACCAGACTTTCCTTCTCAAGTGACCTTGTTGATTATGCTTATTGTATGTTCTGCATTGTATTGTATTTCACGTCTTTATTATGCTTCTACAGAAGTTCCCTTCACCTGCCAGTCCCCTCTTTAAATGATATCCTTGTAGGAAATATAGGCTCTGAGTCTATACTTTATTTACAATTAACTTCCCTGAATATCTTGCTGGAAATTAACAGAAAACAGAAACCAACTTTTAGAGACGAAGGGTAGGACGACAAGGATAAGGCCAGAGATACAGAAGTTGAACGTGGCCGGTTTCTTGCGTCCTAGGGTGGCTAGGATGGGTCCGGTGATGAGGTAGGGAGGCATTTCAACTAGTCCACCCACCATCATGTAAACAAACGGGTTGGCACTCAGGTTGACGGCGCTCAGGCTCAAACCGAAGTACACCAGTGAGGCAGTGAAAAAGTTGAGGCACACTACCATCGTCAACGTCCTCAGCTGCTTGTTCCTGGACGTGATGCACAAACAGATTCATTCAACAGGTTCATTGAATGGGACTGACAACAAATATGTTAAAGGTATTTCTTATCTGAACTTGAATTTCATTTGATGTGTAAGGGATTTGTTTTTATTTGTGTTTGAATACTTGAAGGCATGACACTACAACATAATTACATGTATATAAACTAAATACAATACTGTTTAAATAGCAGAGGATCTGATAGAAATCAGTAAGTTTTTCAGATTGAGGATCAATTTGTTAACCAAGAGTTTGACTGGGAGGCTGTGCATGAGTTGGGTCCTGGGTGCCTTGTAGAATTATTTATAATCATCCTTTTCGTTTAGCGTTTTTCTTTTCCCATTATACAAGGGTTGGATGTGTGACAGCTTTCTTCCACTGCCCTCTGTTCATCACAAAATCCTTTCCCGTACCTAGTTGAATACACACACACACACACATTCTAACCTTACGAGGACAAAGAGGCTGAGAACTTGTTGACGTAACACATCCCAAGTTGACGTACTCCTCACCTCTTTCTGAAACACAGAAACACATTGGGTATCTGACCTTCACATTTACACAACCAAAATTAATATTGTATCCTCTTATTTGTCTTTTTTTGTATCATATTGGTACCAAATACCCAATATACTGTACTGTAGATGGCCTGGTACTCTCTCTCTCTCTTTTACCTTGTGATGTAGGTTGGCCATGATGGTGTTGAGTGTGTGTAGGGGTGGGGGCTGTACTCTGTTCCATTTGGATGCCCTCACCACTGCCTTCTGTGCCTCCTCCACCTTCCCCCTCACTAGCAGCCACCTCGCAGATTCATCCAGGTACCTAGAAACTCATAATAACACCTTCAACTGTATATCCCTTAAAAACTAATAACCAACCATTCACCTGTATATTCCTTCACGACACACAACAGGACTCAAAACTGATAGCAATAGTATCAATCGTATGTTCACTAAAGACACACAACATCTGTATTATTCATTAAAAACTCATAAACAACACCTTCAACCCTACTGTAGATTCATTAATTAAAGACTCGCAAGACCCATCATCTCATAACAAGACTCATTAACTCGTATCTCATGAATTTACAGCAACCCTTTCAATCATACTGTATAAGGGAAGATTCTTTGGTTGGTGAATTGGTTGTAGTAGTAGTAGTAGTAGTAGTTTAAGAATATTGTCATTAATATTTGTATCTGCATCATTATCATCATTATGTTTATCACTATCAACCCCACCATTATTATTACTATCAACATTATCACTATTACCAGCATAAGAGTAATAAAAGGAGAAAGGGTAGTGTGAGGGCGAGGGTAACGTGTCTCCAGTGCTTGAATA
This sequence comes from Petrolisthes cinctipes, assembly GCA_033782935.1. Classification (NCBI taxonomy): domain Eukaryota; kingdom Metazoa; phylum Arthropoda; class Malacostraca; order Decapoda; family Porcellanidae; genus Petrolisthes; species Petrolisthes cinctipes. Next base: position 14,278 of record JAWQEG010001103.1, on the reverse strand, counting down.
GATAACCCGCTCCTCCGTATATGATCATAAACAACGCCCACGGTGTCACTACCATCATACCCACCAGAGAACGGGCCCGGATCCTGGTCGTCTCCAGTGCTGTAAAAACGAAAATCAACTATAAAAATTAAGTAGGTAAGGATCCTTCAGCAGTCTCCAGTGCTGAAAAAACTAAAATCAATTATAAAAATGAACTAAGTATGGATCCTTCAGCCGTCTCCAGCGCTGAAACGAAAATTAATAATAATAATAATAATGAACCGGAATTCAGTCATTTGCTCGGGTGAAACAAAGCCAGAATAAACTCAGAATAATCTAACAAATATCATGATTTGATTTGAAACTGATGAATGGGATTTGAGGGCTTAGTTCACTTTTGATACAATGGGAAGCCTTGATTCCTCCAAAAAATATGCCAGGAAACAGGACCAGACGGAGAAAAATAATCGTGGTCAGTTGGAGGAATCAGTTGCTCCAGATTTACCACCAACAAAACTATCCTATATTTAAGGACTCTGTGATCGTGTATAAAAATTGGAGGCTTCTAATTCCTCCTGACTATGCCACGCAACAATTATAAGCTCCTGCAATATAGATGATGATGTTTTGTGGCAATATTTGAAGGACTCCCTAACCTCCAATTTTCTGACTACATCATGGGGTCCCTTAAGGGGGTTATTCACTTTTGTTACATTTTAGAGTGCCATGATTCCTCCAAAGTATGCCAGGAAATAGGACCATATGAACAAAAATAATGGTGTTCTGTTGCTTAGAATAGGCTAGTTTGGAGGAATCAGTTGCTCCAGATTTACCAACACCGTACACTGGCACAATGAATCACAACTATAATAAGTTTGATGATTCCAACAACTCTGTATTGTAGGGAGACACACAGTTAGTTGTTCGAACCTTCAAAGCTAGGCTGTTTGCGATTCATCTTGCCAGGGGATCGGGACACAATTTCTGACCACGAGTGTACAGTTGGGCAAGTAGAAAGTGCAAGAAGAGATATGGCAACATTTTCACCACCACTCAAAGTTCAACCAATCACATATTACACCTTACATTGGCTCTAGGTTCCCAGTGATTCATTTTTATAGATACGAGGGCTTAGTACAAATAACTGTTGCCATATAGGTCCATAATTGTGTTGCACTTTCTACTAGCTCAACTGTACTTCCCCCGTAATTAATAATGGCTTGTATACACTCACCCAGAATATAGGAAGACTGCAATAGGGCGGCATGAAGGAAACCCATACAAAATCTAAGTGTAAGGATGATTTGTATGTTGTAGAGGAAGGTGGAGGTGCAGGATATGATGAAGAATAACGCCAAGGACCAAACCAATACAGGACGACGACCTATTCTGAAATAATCCACCATAATATGTTTGGTCAGCCACGGAATAATAATGATAAAACATACATACATAATATAGACAATAGTAGCTAGCCTAATAATAATAAACATAATAATAATATATACACAATATAGACAATAGTAGCCTAATAATAATAAACATAATAATAATATATACACAATATAGACAATAGTAGCCTAATAATAATAAAAATAATAATAATATATACACAATATAGACAATAGTAGCCTAATAATAATAAACATAATAATAATATATACACAATATAGACAATAGTAGCCTAATAAAAATAAACATAATAATAATAATAATAATAATACACACACAATATAGACAATAGCAGCCTAATAATATTAATAATAATATTAATAACACACAATTAGGAATATCTTCACACGTTATTCCACTTCTCTATGATATGCCATATATAGCAACCAGCAATCAACATCTTCAATATACCCATTAGCGTACGGGAATAATAATAATAATAATAATGTTGGGGAAAGTGAGGAAGCTCGTGTGTGTGTATATGTGTGCTTCGTTCGTGGTTCACTTCGGGGAGTCAAACGAGTTAAATAAGGGGGAAGTTTTGTGTTGATAATTCTGGAGCAACTGAATCCTCCAAACTATTCTAAGCAACAGAACACCATTATTTTTGCTCTTCTGGTCCTGCTGTTTCCTGGCATACTTTGGAGGAATCGATGAGCTCCAATTTACAAAAGCGAATTACCCCCTTAACACATTGGCGGTTCGATGTTTGGCAAGTACTATTATTACCAGGCATTACTTTGATATCCAGTAATAATAGACTTATACATCAAGAGAAGGAAAATCATTAAGACAACTGCTTAAAATAATGAGCCTGAAACATTATGGCGAGGTCAGTAACGCAAACATACGAACAAGTGCAAACTGAGATATTTTGTGAGTACCGGTCCTCTTGTTGGGTGACTATATTTGACTAGGAGCATGCTATCTATGGTGTGTGTGTGTGTGTGTGTCTCATTAGTAATCCTGTGTTAATGGAAGAATACATTGGACTTTGAGTAGCCTATCTGTGGTGTGTTGTGTGTGTGTGTGATTAGTAAGCCTGTGTCAATGGAAGAATATATTGGACTTTGAGTAGCCTATCTGTGGTGTGTTGTGTGTGTGTGTGTGTGAGATTAGTAAGCCTGTGTTAACGGAAGAATACATTGGACTTTGAGTAGCCTATCTGTGGTGTGGTGTGTGTGTGTCATTAGCAAGCCTATGTGCATGCATGGAGGAAAGCAGAATAATAAACTAAATAGTGAAATGTGTGACTGGGAATAAACCAATATAAAATAGGAAATAGTGGGTGAAATGAGGCCCCAGTAGTCACCCAGAAGTGAATATAAAGTGTAATTTGTGAACGAATGTGAACTATTCCAAGCAACATCATACACACCACCATTAGTGTAGTTAGTTAATTTGGTTGTGTTTACTGGCATAGTTTGGAGGAATCTGTAGTCCTCCAGTTCACCAACAAGAGATAGTAGGCTATTATACTCTGCTCCACGTGCATGCTGTCACTGTCTGGAGTAAGTGCATATGATTCCTCCAAACTATTCCAAGCAACTACAGGCCACCGATAGTTTTAGTTCATTTAGTTCTGTTTCCTGGAAGACTTTGGAGGAATCAAGACTTTCCAATGTACAGCCACAATCAAATATCCACCGACACTTTCCTTCCATCGTAGTACTTACTTATCTTGGTAATAAAGAACAACACGTGTATAATTTTGCAGCACCTCATAATAATAATTGAGGGGGTTGAGTTGACGTAAGGTGTTGTATGATTATATTTTGTTATGATACTAATTTATTTGCACGATGGAAGGAGAGTGTCGGTGGATATTTGATTGTGGCTGTACATTGGAGAGTCTTGATTCCTCCAAAGTCTTCCAGGAAACAGAACTAAATGAACTAAAACTATCGGTGGCCTGTTGATGTTGTTGCTTGGAATAGTTTGTAGGAGTCATATGCACTTACTCCTGACAGTGACAACATGCACGTGGAGCAGTGTGTTAAATATAGTCTTGTTTACAAAGTGACACATACACACCAGCCAAGGGAAATAGTAGCCTACTCTGTAACCTTCTTTACCTACTACGACGAGGCATGGCTCTCTATATATATCTATCTTTTACCCACACACACACACATACATACACATACAGAGAGATATCAAGAATAGCAACACTATTATTATCTATCATTACACACACACACACATGTTAGACAGTAGCCACCCTATAGTAATGTACCGAACACACACACACACACACACACACACTTGTTAGATAGTAGGCACCCTATAGTAATGCACTGAACACACACACTTGTTAGACAGTAGGCACCTTATAGTAATGTACCGAACACACACACACACACTTGTTAGACAGTAGGCACCCTATAGTAACACACACACACACACACACACACTTGTTATAGACAGTAGGCACCCTATATTAATGCACCGAACACACACACACACTTGTTATAGACAGTAGGCACCCTATAGTAATGCACCGAACACACACACACACACACACACACTTGTTATAGACAGTAGCCACCCTATAGTAATGCACCGAACACACACACACACACACACAACACAACACCATTTAGTACTTGTCAGACAATAGGCCCCCAATTGATGCACCAAACACACTGCCAAACATATAGATGCTGGTGTAGAGAGGCGCCATATACGCCCTGTCACACACCAACGACATCTGTTGGGGAAAGAAAATAATAATAATAAATAATAATAATAATAATAATGAGTTCAAATGTTAATGGACCGGGAAAATAATGAGATAATTGCAAGTACTGGGTTAGATTTTGTGCCTCGAATTATTATAATGTGTTGATTTAAGGGGAGTATATACAGTATTGGAAAATCCGAAACAAATTCTTCCTCAAAAACTATCACGAGCAACAGGCCACCATTATTTTTGTTCCTCTGGTCCTCTGTTTTCTGGCATACTTTGGAGGAATCAATTAAGGCACTCCATTGTACCAAAAGTAAACTACTGTAGTCTCCTCTTGATTAATTAAGTTGGTGTACGGTGTAGTGTTAATTGGTGTCTCTGAAGCAACTGATTCCTCCAGACTAATCCAAGCAACAGGCCACCATTATTTTATATTATTTCTGGTTCTGTTTCCTGGCATACTTTGAAGGATTTAAGGGGGAAGTTCAGCCTTGGTAAATCTGGAGCAAATGATTCCTTCAAACTATTCCAAGTAACAGAACACCATTAATTTTGTTCATCTGGTCATGTTTCCTGGCATACTTTGGAGGAATGAAGGTGCTCCAATGTAACAAAAGTGAATTACCCCATAAAGGAGCTCAAATTTACCACAAAAAAAAATCTCCCCTAAAGCTGATGGTGCCTAAATAAGTTTTCTCTGGGCCAGTATTCACAAAAGTTAAGTTCACTCTTCAAGTTAAAGTTTTGTTGGTGAGCGTTTATTCATGGCAAAGATCTATAACACCCGACACTGTTTCGAGGTCATAATATAAGCTCATACTAATAGAATAACAAAAAAAACATTCATTGCTTCGAAATGAGCCTGAAACACTATAATAATATGGTGAGGTCAGTATTGCAAATGTACACTCGCAATCCAAAATTTGTATCCAGGCTTGCTTCGAATAGCCTGATCGATTATTAAGCGAGCTCAAGCAAATATGAAACAGGATAAGCGTTGTAATTGCTTCACTAGTAGATTAAATGATTTGAAACTTCAACAAGAACTAGATACAAATTTTGGATTGCGAGTGTACAGCCACAATCTCCTATCAAAATATAATTATAAAACACCTTACGTCAACTCAACCCCCTCAATTATTATTATGAGGAGTTGCAAATCATACACGTGTTGTACTTTATTACCAAGATATTTACTACGATGGAAGGAAAGTGTCGGTAGTTATTTGATTGTGGCTGTACAAACAAGTCCAAACTCAAAGATTTTATGTTTTTGAGTGCTGCCTCCCACGCCAAGTTTCATATTTATATCGAGGAATTTTCTACCTCTTCTCAGAAGTATTTACTCCCTCTATGTCACTGATGTTTACAACCAGCAGGAAAGACAAAAACACAGCAACAACATAATGCCGCCACCACAAGTATGCAGTCTTTTCCTCTCCGTCCAATATTTACGGGATGATTGTAGAAGTTTGGTAAAGTTGGGTGCTTGTGAAACTGAGACACCTTGAACGGAGCCCCTTATTGAGCATAGGGTAGCAGGAGACGTTGTGTGTGTGTGTATGTGTGTAGATAGGATAGGATGAAACGTTGTGTGTGTGTAGATAGGATAGGATGAGACGTTGTGTGTGTGTGTGTAGATAGGGTAGAATGAGACTGTGTGTTTGTGTGTGTAGATAGGGTAGGATGAGACTGTATGTGTTGGTGTGTGTAGATAGGGTAGAATGAGACTGTATGTGTTAGTGTGTGTAGATAGGGTAGAATGAGACTGTATGTGTTTGTGTGTGTAGATAGGATAGGATGAGACGTTGTGTGTGTGTGTGTAGATAGGGTAGGATGAGACGTTGTTATAATGTCACAATAGTTAACGATTTAATGATGAGAAGGACAGACTATGACACTGTGTGTGCTATTGTACAGCCACAATCAAATAACCACCAACACTTTCCTTTCATCGTGCAAATAAATCAGTATCATATCAAAATATAGTCATACAGAGCCTAGAGCAGTATGTCAACTCGACCCCCTCAATCATTACTATGAGGTGCTGCAAAGCATACATATGTTGTTCTTTATTAACAAGATATTTACTACGATGGAAGAGAGTTTCGGTGGATATTTGCACAATCAAATATTCACCGACACTCTCCTTCCATCGTAGTAAATATCAAGGCCTTTCCTATTAATATTAATATTAATAAGAAGGACCTTGGTAAATATCTTGGTAATGAAGAACAACACGAGTATGATACTACAGCACCTCATAATAATAATTGAGGGGGTCGAGTTGAAGTAAGGTGTTGTATGACTATATTTTGATATGATAGCCTACTTATTTATTGGCACGATGGAAGGAAAGTGTCGGTGGTTATTTGATCGTGGCTGAACATAAGTTATCATCATTATATTAAAGTATTCTGTGATGTAATGAATTTAACATCCGATGTGCTCGGCAATGTTATTTGGGAATTATGCGTTTCTTTTTATTCAATGTTATTTTATTTGTGTACTAGTAGTATGACCGTTGTGTTAATTTGTTTTATGTATTTTAATTAATAGACTTCATGATTGCAGTAATTTTATATGATGTTTGGGGAACCGTTCATATTGTTTATTGTTTTTATTTTGTCCATTAGTTTAGTTATCACATTCTAATTTTATTTAGCATAATGTTTCTTGTAGTGTTAAATAGTATTATTTTGCTGAATAGCCAATATAAGAAGTTATTGTAATTTGGGCCAAAAGAAAAGTATTGTTTTACGGAACAGGATGATGTGATGTTATGTACAGCCACAATCAAATATCCACCGACACTTTCCTTCCATGGTACAAATAAATCAGTATCATATCAAAATATAATCATACAACAACACCTTACGTCAACTCAACCCCCTCAATTATACTTATGAGATGCTGCAAAATAATACACGTGTTGTTCTTTATTACCAAGATATTTACTACGATGGAAGGAAAGTGTCGGTGGATATTTGATTATGGCTGTATCTGTGGTCAATAAAAATTTCTATCTATATCTATCAATGTATGGAGGCGATGCGTGCTATTCACTGCTTGATATAGGGGACCGTTTGAATTATATGAACCAACCACTAGCTATAGGGATTCAGACCAGTTTTCGAGTCCGTTTCATTGAAGGCGTTTTAGGAAGGACTCTTGGCCGTACGCACCATTGTACAGTCGGCGGCAAATGTCCTGTCTGTCACCACAACTGTCCAAGTCATGAAGTACAGTAAGTATGGAAATATAAGCTTTAAAGGGGTAATTCACTTTTGTTACATTGGAGCGCCTTGATTCCTCCAAAGTATGCCAGGAAACACACCCAGATGAAGAAAAATAATGGTATCCTGTTGCCTGGAATAGTTTGGAGCAATCATGTGCTCCAAATTTACCACCCAAAACAATGTGCTATATACCCCCTTAAGGAAAAAAAAAAAAAAAAAAAAAAAAAAAAAGTATATTAATTGACCCCCTGAATATCGTATTTCTATTTGGTGAATGTGTTTATTCGATGATTAATTAACCTTTATGTTATTAGTTTAAGAAGTGCTGAGTGAGGCGACACGACTTTTGCTGCCGACTGTAAACTTTCACCCAACTGCTCGTTAACACGTGTCAGCCTGCAATTGCTTCCCTGGCTGCATAAGAAAAAAAAAAAAAAAAAAAAAAAAAAACAGATAAAATAATAATAAGTTTCGAAACTGGTTTGTGGAGTCATGGTAGAAATAAAATGTTGGTAAATCTAGAGCAGCTGATTCCTCCAAAATATTCCAAGCAACAACAGAACACCATCATTTTAGTTCATCTGGTCCTGTTTCCTGGCATACTTTGGAGGAATCAAGGCACTCCAATGTAACTTTACTATAGGGGGAAAGTGTACCAATAAGGCCATTGACATTTGTACGGTGTTTTTTCCCCGTCTGTGTGTGTGTGTGTGTGTGTGTGTGTGTGTGTGTGTGCTAGTTCTTGGACCAGACCCAAACACACAGGGTCGATTCCACAGTGCTTGGTAAACACGTATACGAAAGAATCTTAGCTATGTTAATGACTTATGGGCGAATTATTTAATGAATTTGGTGAATAAACTATGCAGTGATCATCATTATCTAACTGTTGGATAGATTTCGTGAATGTGGATACTCACCTTTTGGAAAATAATGTAAAATAATGAAGCCTGACACGTGTGGTTGGTTTGGAAGCTAACAAACAAATAGCACTGTGGAATCGACCCACAATCTCACATAAATTTGTTAAGCAGACACAACCCCCACATATTTATACAAGTCTATTTCATTCCTAAGCCAAGAGAAAGTTGTTTAAAAGGAAGATATTTATTTATTCCTAAGCTAAGAGAAAGTTGTTTAAAAGCGAAGAGTAAGTTATTTAAAAGGTAGATATTTTTTTTATTAATAGCTAAGAGAAAGTTGTTTAAAAGGAAAGATATTTATTTATTTTTAAGCTAAGAGAAAGTTGTTTAAAAGGGAAGATATTTAAAAAGGAAGATATCAATAAAAGAAGGTTTTTATGAAGTAAGATATCAATAAAGGAAGGTATGTATGTATAAAGAAACATGTTTTAAAAGGAAGATATTTATAAAGGAAGGTTTTTAAAAAGGAAGATATTAATAAAGGAAGGTAATTATAAACGAAGGTATTTATAAAGGAAGATATTAAAAACGAAAAATGTTTAAAAAAAAGATATCTATAAATGAAGATGTTTTAAAAGGAAGATATTTATAAAGGGAGATGTTTTAAAAGGAAGGTATTTATAAAGGGAGATGTTTTAAAAGGAAGATATTTATAAAAGGAGATGTTTTAAAAGGAAGGTATTTATAAAGAAAGATATTAATGCAGCAGGGTCCCTTTAGTTATATAAGTCTAGTACACTCTATAAACAAAAAGAAATATATATATAACAAACAAGATACTTTGACACAGGCTTTGAAATTTTGTTGGTAATGTTTTAAGGGGATGGTATACTTTTGATAGATTGGAGTGCCTTGATTCCTCCAAAGTATGCCAGAAAACAGACTCCAGATGAAGAAAATTAATGGTATCCTGTTGCCTGGAATAGTCTGGAGGAATCAGTTGCTCCAGATTTACCACCCAAAACAATGTACAGCCACAGTCAAATATCCACTGACACTTTCCTTCCATCGTACAAATAAATTAGTATCATATCAAAATATATTCATACAACACCTTACGTCAACTCAACCCCCTCAATTATTATGATGAGGTGCTGCAAAATCATATACGTGTTGATCTTTATTACCAAGATATTTACTACAATGGAAGGAAAGTGTCGGTGGATATTCGATTGTGACTGTACATGTTTTAAAAGGTAAACATGTACACACACACACACACACACATATACATACATACATACACATACACACACACATATATATATACAGAGACACACATATACATACACACACACACAGACTCAGACAACACACACACACATATAATATATACTGACCCTGTGGTATACGTAAACACAGTTAATGATAATTTAGGGGGTTGAGTTGATATAAGTATGATGATATTTTGATATGATACTGATTTATTTTGCACGATGGAAAGAAGGTGTCGGTGGATATTTGATTGTGGCTGTACCAAAAGTAAATAACTCCTTTTGTGTTCAATTTGGAGTCAATGTAGGCCTCCAAACTCAGCTAACAAAACACTTCTTGTATAATTCCATATGGAGGGGTTCTGTTTCCTGGCATAGTTTGGAGGAATCAGTAGCCTTCCAATTTCCCACAATAGGTTACTTCACTTAACACACACTACCTCTATACCTCTATACTCACCTCTTGTGTAAGTGTTGTACCAAAGACGGAGTTATCAAAGAGCCATTCTGTACACTTCATCTGTCTTGTCTCACCATCACCATCATTATCTGTTACGTTGTATACACACTCGTCTCTGTAATAGTAACAGTCGTTTTAGTAATAGTAACACTGGTCTTTGTAATAGTAACACTGGTCTTTGTAATAGTAACACTCGTCTCTGTAATAGTAACACACTCGTCTCTGTAATAGTAACACACTCGTCTCTGTAACAGTAACACACTCGTCTCTGTAACAGTAACACACTCGTCTCTGTAATAGTAACACTCGTCTTTGTAACAGTAACACACTCGTCTCTGTAACAGCAACAGTAAAACACACGTCTCTGTAACAGTAATAGTAACACACTCGTCTCTGTAACAGTAACGTAACGTGCGACACTAATAATTTTTAATGATGTGACGTGTATCCGTATTTCAAACATTATCATCTTCATCATCTTTTATGTGGACAGTTGTGGACACGTGAAATTGACACAACTCACACGGGGCCACTTATCAAGTATGGAATAGGACACATTGCCTCTACACACACACATACACACACACACACACACACACAGCTTCTCGTTCTACACACACACACACACACACACACACACAGCGTCTCGTTCTACACACACACACACACACACACATCATCTCATCCTACCCTATCTACACACACACACACACACACACACACACACACACAGCGTCTCATCCTACCCTATCTACACACACACACACACACACACACATCATCTCATCCTACCCTATCTACACACACACACACACACACACACACACACACACACACACACCATCTCATCCTACCCTATCTACACACACACACCATCTCATCCTACCCTATCTACACACACACACACACACCATCTCATCCTACCCTATCTACACACACACACACACACACACACATAGTCTCATCCTACCCTATCTACACACACACACACACACACACACACACACACACACATCATCTCATCCTACCCTATCTACACACACACACACACACGCCACCTCATCCTACCCTATCTACACACACACACACACACACACACACACACACATCGTCTCATCCTACCCTATCTACACACACACACACACACACACACACACACACACACACACACACACACACACACACACACACCACCTCATCCTACCCTATCTATACACACACACACACACACACACCACCTCATCCTACCCTATCTATACACACACACACACACACACACACACACCATCTCATCCTACCCTATCTACACACACACACACACACACACACATCACCTCATCCTACCCTATCTACACACACACACACACACACACACACACACACACACACACACACACACACACACACACACACCACCTCATCCTACCCTATCTATACACACACACACACACACACATCACCTCATCCTACCCTATCTATACACACACACACACACACACACACACACCATCTCATCCTACCCTATCTACACACACACACACACACCATCTCATCCTACCCTATCTACACACACACACACACACACACACACACATCATCTCATCCTACCCTATCTACACACACACACACAAACAAACAAACATACTACTCTATCGTCAATGTGGTGGCTTCGTTTCAGATAACCACAACTGTACCTTCATAATCTTCACCATCATCATTATTTTCTCCCTCCTCTCTTATCTTGAATAAATTATACATACCGTTTTATATTACACTTAGATAAATATATATTTCTTTTGGCTAATCTTGGTAAAATGATCGATATTGATTACACATAAATATATACACAGATCTTGGTAAAATTTATGCACATTGACTTATAATAATAATAAAAATAAAAATAATAATAATAATAATAATAATAATAATAATGATAATACTACTACTACTACTACTACTACTACTACTACTACTACTACTACTACTACTACTACTACTACTACTACTACTACTACTACTAATAATAATAATAATAATAATAATGATAATAATAATAATAATAATAATGAGTTCAAATGTTAATGGCTTTCTACCCCCCCCAAACCTGTTCCCCTATTCCCGCACCCCCCAACGCCCCCCCCCCCAAGCCTGTCCCCTACTTCCGCACCCCCTTAAAACACAACACTATCATAACTTACATAGGCGTGATAATGACGGCACTGGTCGAGGTGTTGAGTTGTTGAGGGTAAACACACGTGTGGGGAAGATATGGCGTCGAAAAAGCTCCCCCTAAGGTATGTGCCACCAAATACGCTTCACCTGTTAAAAAAAAAAAAAAAAAAAAAAAAAAAAAAAAAAAAATGTTAGTACAGTAATGCCTTGTTTTGCAATGGGTTTATGTATTGCACTGGTTTATGTATTGCACTATTAGTAATAAATCCGTGTATAGTAAACCTTTATTATTCGCTGGGTTTATGGGTATGTAATGTATTAAGGGGGTTTTGGCATTTCTGGAGCAAATGATTCCTCCAAACTATTCCAAAGAAACAGAACACCATTATATTTGTTCATTTGGTCCTGTTTCCTGGCATACTTTGGAGGAATCATGACACTCCAATGTAACAAAAGTGAATTAACCCTTTAACATCGTACCATGAAAGATATTAGTCTAGAATGACAAACTAGGTGCGTTCCTGTTATAGAACTTATGAATAGTAATTACAAATCATATCTTTGAACTTATTGACTCTCAAACTACTTATAGATAGTATACTAATTCTTACAGGTGACATTGTGAAAATAAAATATATGTGTGTGTGTGTGTGTGTGTGTGTGTGTGTGTATGTGTATGTGTATGTGTGTATGTGTGTGTGTGTGTGTGTGTGTGTGTATGTGTGTGTGTGTGTGTGTGTGTGTGTGTGTGTGTGTGTGTGTGTGTGTGTGTATGAGAGTTCACAGTTACGAGCAAAGAAAATCAAAATAGTACTAACATCGATATAAAGATGAGTTTTGTACCGAGTAAGTTGGTTCATCAGTTACCATCAACCCGGTGAAGGGAAAGTGTGACACAGGGAGGAAGGAGGGCCCCATTACTATTGTCAACCTCCTGGTCCTGTTTCGTGGCATAGTTTGGAGAAATTAAAGGTGCTCCAATGTACCCAAAGTATACTATTCCCTTTAATTAAACAACCCTCCACACACACACACACACATACACATACATACACACATACATACACACACACACACACACACACATACACACACACACACATCAAAGTCTACTCACTCAAACCTATTCCCTTAATTAAACAGCCCTACACACACACACACACACACACACACACACACACACACACACACACACACACACACACACACACACACACACACACACACACACACACACATACATACATACACACACACACACACATAACATACACACACACACACACACACACACACATCAAAGTCTACTCACACAAACCTATTCCCTTTAATTAAACAGCCCTCCACACACACACACACACACACACACCCACACACATCAAAGTCTACTCACACAAACCACAGATGATAAAGATGAAGACAGACCAGCGACCATAACCCAGGTACTCCAGGAGGTCGTCAAACATTCGTATATCTTCAACATCTTTACTTGTTGTCACGTCTGTAGGAAAGAGAAGGAAAACAAAAATATTATGTAGGTACAGTTGGACACGTGAATGTTTTTTTTTTTTTTTTTTTTTTTTTCCAATTCATGAATGGGTGGTACAGCCCAAGTGAAAGATGGTCAATTACTCCCAATATCAAGTTCCTTAGTGCCAAATAGGAGACATCATCAGGGGCAGAAGTCAGTATTGAGGATGGTAATAAAAAGCAAGTACCTGATAATAGACACTGGTTACTCAAATGGGACAAGTATGTTTCACCTGGGCTGTACCACCAATTCCTGTGTCCAACTGTACAACCACAATCCAAAATATGTATCCAGGCTTGCTTGAATAGCCTGATCGAGTATTAAGCGAGTTCAAGCAAATATGAAACAGGATTAGCGTTGTAATTGGTTCACTAGTATGTCAAATGATTCGAAACTTCAACAAGACCTGGATACAAATTATGGATCGCGAATGTGTACCCTGTGTGATGTAGTCAGAAAATTGGAGATTAATGAGTCCTTTAATATTGCCACGACCACACACACACACACACACACACACACACACACACACACACACACGTATATAAATGGAGCTTCATTGTTTCGTGCATGGTCAGGAGGAATCAAAAACCTCCAATTTTTTCATACACGATCACAG
>JAWQEG010001102.1:0-5000 GCA_033782935.1 Petrolisthes cinctipes | reverse complement strand
TTTGTATGCAATATTGGAGCAACTTGATTCCTCCAAATTATTCCAGGCAACAGGGTAGATAGATACCATTATAATATTTATTAATTATTCCTGTTTCCTGACATATTTTGGAGGAATCAATGTACTCCAAAGTTACTACAAGGGACCTCAGATCTCTCTAGGGTAATTTTGGAGAAACTGATTCCTCTAACCCAAATTATGATATAATTACAATATACATATTCATACGATAATCAAAGGGAGAGGTAATGGATGGGGGGTAGAGGAGGATTGTGGGGTGTGAGGGAGGGAAGAGAGAGAGAGAGAGAGAGAGAGAGAGAGAGAGAGAGAGAGAGAGAGAGAGAGAGAGAGAGAGAGAGATAATGGAGGGGGTTAGGGTTAGGGGAGAATTGTGGGGTGTGAGGGAGGGGATATGGGCAGAGAGAGAGAGAAAGTGATTTATGGCTCAAAATTTATCTTTAATGGCAATCCATAAAGGGGGTTACTGAGTTGACTTCCCCTCCCCCCTACCCCTCATCCACTCTACACATACCCCCTCCCTCCCACCCATGCCCTTACCCCCCCTAATACCATACCCCCCTAACCCCCCCCCCCCTTCATTATCGTATAATGATGCCATGATTTGGTAGAAAATGTAGTTCACGTTTGGTTCATAATTCATTTATTATTAATTATTTTGAATTCATTATTATATAATTAATTTTCCATAATTTCCCCTATATTTTAATATAATAATTTCTTTAATTACGCAATTAATTAACGAAATTAGCGAATATTTTCTATTTATAATTTCCAACCGTGACTAATTGGTACATTGGAGCACTTTGGGTGCTCCAAGGTATCTCAGGCAACACAACTTAATGCAGGAATAATACAGTTTGAAGGAATCAGTTGCTCCACAATTACCCTATGGAAATATGGTTTCCTTTATAGTACTTTGATTCCTCCAAAGTATGTCAGGAAAGAGAATTAATTAATAAATATAATGGTATCAATCCTGTTGTATGGAATAGTTTGGAGGAATCAAATTGGTCCAGTATTACCACAACCAACACCACAGCTTCGAATGAATTAGCTTCGAATGAATCACTTGGTGAATCATTCTAAAGGGGGTGTAGGGAGGGGGTGGTGTATTAGGGGGGTATGTGGCAAGGAGGTTGTATAGGAGGAGACGACGCGCTCTTAGCAGAGCGCGGAGAAGAGTGAAGCCCAGTCTGGTGGCAGGAGCCAACGCCCAATGAGGGCAAAAGACTGGCCGCGCTACCAAACCTTACCATAAATTTACCATCTCCAAGTCCCTCACCAACAGTTTTATTGAAAGTCAGCATGAACTGTGCCACTTTTTATTAAAGATTAACTTATTGCTGTCCTAATATGAATAAAAAACACATTTTCTATCATACAATCAGTCGTAAAAAGTACAGTAAACATCAATTTCCTCTCAATTGTACAAAGTATGTTGATAAGATAGCCGGTACACAAGTAGATACACAAGTCGTATATACATTATACAGAGACTGCAAACTATGCAGAAAAGGAATGGAGTATTTCAAGTCTTACTGACCACTGAAATGAATCAGCTTAGTATATACCTGGCGACTCTTCACCTTACAGTTAGCTCCCAGCTTTTGATTTACCTGCTTTGCATCATATTTGTACCTCACTGCAAATATGTTTCAGCTACTGCCTTTATCAATAGATGCAAGTGGTTATCCATGGGCTCTGTGTCGTACATGTGTCTGGCTAAGGTGGGGAATATGTTTTTGTGTGTGTAATATTCTAGAACTGATGTATTAACTGACAAAAACCCACCCTCTTGAAATTGTTACATGACCCTCTCTGTCTAAACAGTTTTTCTGCCGTGATGCAAATGTCAATGATATCATCAGAGGGATACACCAAGTTTCCTTATCCTTTAGTTTGATAAGTGACTGTATATGGTTGCTATCACTTTTGTCTGAGCTTAGGGCATCAATGCATGGCTCACAATGTAATGACTTCATCAATTTATGAGCCACAAATCCTGCAATGTATACAACTATTTTGTCTACACACTTAAAGATGTGGGTATGGCTTGGAACGTAGACATAATCCTCTGTCTCCTCATTACCCACATCATCCAATACATTTCTTTTCAGGACAGAAATCATTTATCAACTGAAGAGAATCAATCTTAGCATTTACCTTACACTTGCCAGATACAGTTAATTAATATTGGAACAGACTCCAATGGTAAGCAGTTGCCTCGAGTAGTGTCCCTCAAGTCATTATGAACAAAGAGCTTCTTGTAAGCAGAAGAATATTGCCTCACTGTAGGATTGTTATTCCACCCTCCCTTGCTCCTTATTCACCCAAACAACAATTCAATATGGTCCTGACTAATTTGTAAGTCATCAAGAACCTTAAGGAGGGCTTTGGTGAAGCAATTAAGCTGTCATACAGAAACTGCAAACTACGTATGCAGAAGAGGACCCAAGAAAGCCAGTCTTTCGATTAGATGTAATAACTAGCTGACCGTCAGGAAACACCAATGATCTGATATATGATTCAGCTGATACCAAAAAATCTTTAATTTCCTTAGCATTCTTGTGTTGGATTGGACACTTGTAGCTGCCTGCGTTGAGGTTCCTGGTATTCATTATGTCAAACAACGTGTTGAAGATTATAATGAACTCTATTGTGGCTTCACAACCTTTAAATTCTGCTATTTGTTCATCGAGACAGAACCTCAGAGACTTTGCCACTGACTAACTCAATAATTGTGCAGCTAATTTCACATTCATTTTTTCTTTTGCCATGCTCAATGTATTCCCATTTCACAAAGTTTCCATTCTGATCAAGCATGCATTTTTTATCCCCCAAACAATTTCTCACAAGCTTTAACATGTAACAGGGATCTAACATAACATATACCGGAACCTTTGTTACTGGATGGGAAAAGCAGATTCTACAGTTTCATACTCAAAATTGCAGCCAAGATGTTTTATCATGGATAAATTTGCTGATGCTCCCTCTCTCTCTCTCTCTACATTATTTAATGGTTATTCAGATGATAGAAATAGAAATTAATCAGCCGAATTAATTTCACTCTGGGAAATCTATGAAAGAGAGAGAGAGAGCGTGAGTGAATGAGTGTAAATATGCATCCGGCTGGGCCACCCCTCTTGCCCCTACAAACATGGCGGCGGCGACTTCAGTCTCTCCGCTTCCGCGCCGCCTCCTCCTATACAACCTCCTTGGTATGTGGGGTGTAGGAATGGGCTTGGGTTGGGTTGTTGGGGAGGTGTAGGGGTGGTAGCTTCGAATGAACCAGCTTCGAATGAGTGAATCAGCTTCGAAGCTACACCCCCTACACCCCCCATACCCCTCTAATACACCCCCCCTACACCACCCCTACATCCCCCTATACCCCCCTAATAAACCATCCCCTCCCTACACCCCCCAATACCCCCCTAATATTCCACCCCCTCCCTACACCCCCTCTAAAATGGTTCACCAAGTTGATTCATTCGAAGCTAATTCATTCGAAGCTGTGGTGTTGGGTGTGGTAATACTGGACCAATTGATTCCTCCAAACTATTCCATACAACAGGATTGATACAATTATATTTATTAATTAATTCTCTTTCCAGACATACTTTGGAGGAATCAAAGTACTATAAAGGAACCCAGATTTCCATAGGGTAATTGTGGAGCAAACTGATTCCTTCAAACTGTATTATTCCTGCATTAAGTTGTGTTGCCTGAGATACCTTGGAGCACCCAAAGTGCTCCAATGTACAATTAGTCACGGTTGGAAATTATAAATAGAAATATTCGCTAATTTCGTTAATTAATTGAGTAACTAAAGAAATTATTATATCGAAATATAGGAAAAGTTATGGGGAATTTAATTATATAATAATTAATTGTAAATAATTAATAATAAATTAAATATGAACCAAAACGTGAACTACATTCTCCACCAAATCATGACGTCATTATACGATAATGAAGAGGGGTAGGGAGTGGGTGGGGGGTATGGTGTTAGGGGGGGGTAAGGGGCATGGGTGGGAGGGAGGGGGGGTATGGGTAGAGTGGATGGGGGGTAGGGGGAGGGTAAGTCAACTCAGTAACCCATTTATGGATTGCCATTCAACCATTAATTTTGAGGCAACATTCTCTTTATAAGTGATGTCAAGTATGGAGAATTTTCACTAGATATGGGGAATCAGAGGTACCAATGGGGATATTATAGAAATTTCGTCAAGCAGACCTGGCAACACTGCTCTCTCTCTCTCTCTCTCTCTCTCTCTCTCTCTCTCTCTCTCTCTCTCTCTCTCTCTCTCTCTCTCTCTCCACATACACCTTCCTTTACACCCCACACCTCTCCCCTACCCTCACCCTCCTCTATTACCCCCCCGCCTCTCTCTCTTTGTAATGACATCATAATATGGTTTGGAGGAATCAGTTTGCTCCAAAATTACCCTAGAGAGATCAGAGGTCCCTTGTAGTATCCTTGGAGTACATTGATTACTCCAAAATATGTCAGGAAACAGGATTAATTAATAAATATTATAATGGTATCTATCTACCCCGTTGCCTGGAATAGCTTGGAGAATCAAGTTGCTCCAATATTGCCACCAAACCAATTTATTTCATGAGATAATTAATAAGTATTTATACATTTCTTTTTTACTAAGGAAATTGAAACACATCATTATTATTTATTTATTTATTATCATTATTGGACAGCAAGCACGAAGGAGAGAGAGAGAGAGAGAGAGAGAGAGAGAGAGAGAGAGAGAGAGAGAGAGAGAGAGAGGGGGTGGGAATTGAAGGAAAAAGGGACAACAAACACTTATCTATTTTAATATATTAATATCTTTATCTTTATTTTTCTAACTTTTTACCTTAATTGATATTTTTGGTAAATATTGAATGAATTACCGTTATTGCGTAAGGTTTTTCTACCTTCATTACCCACTTATTTAGACCATTCTAAGACTATTTTCTTCTAT
>JAWQEG010001101.1:5000-34784 GCA_033782935.1 Petrolisthes cinctipes | reverse complement strand
GAGGAATCAAAACACACCTTCCAATTCACCAACAATAAAATAAATTAAATCCTCCCTTCAAGTCAATAATAACAATAAATTTAAAAACAATAATAATAATAATAATGAAAACAACATGGTCAGAATTACGAAAGATTATTCTATTCTATTCTATTAATTTAATCTGATAATCTGATATGAGGCTTTTGAAACAGTATTAATTTATTTAAGTTATAGATTTGATATGATTTTTTTTTTACTTTAACTGTTTTTATCACACACCTGCTAACACTATCTTACAATTACTACCATACACATCTGCTACACACCTGCATACACTATCTTACAATTACTACCATACACATCTGCTACACACCTGCTAACAATATCTTACAATTACACACCTGTTTATTTTCACTCACTCAATAGCTTTCTTCACATCTGCAAACACACCTGCACACAATATCTTACAATTACACACCTGTTTATTCTCACTCAAACTCATTAACTATACATGCTTTTTACACACCTGCAAACACACCTACATACATACAGCCACGAGTATTTCACACACACACACACACACACACACATACTACAGCTCCTCTTCTGTGTGTCTGTGTGTCTGTCTGTGTCTGCCTCCCTCATTTCTCCCTTCACTCTCACTCCACTCTCCCCTGTCTCACAATCCTGCCCCCCCCACTCTCCCTTCACTCTCACTCCCTCTCCCCCTTCTCACGATCCTGCCCCCCACTCTCCCTTCACTCTCACTCCACTCTCCCCTGTCTCACGATCCTGCCTCCTGCCCCCCACTCTCACTCCTTCTCCCCCTTCTCCCTTCACTCTCACTCCCTCTCCCTCCACTCCCCCTCCCTGCCCCCCACTCCCCCTTCTCAAGATCCTGCCCCCCACTCTCCCTTCTCTCCCCACTGCCTTGAAATAGAATGAGTAGGTAAATATATGGTCAGGTGATGATACCAGACTTACAATTAAGGTCAATTATATCTATCTATCCTTTATATATGTGTGTTGGTTTCTATAGCGACGAAGGTGGGGGAAGGAGGGAGGGGGGAGGTGGGGGGGAAGTTGGGGATAGAGGGGAGATGTGGGGGGAAGTTTGGGAGGGGGGAGATGGGGGGAAGTTAGGGAGGGGGGAGGTGGGGGGGAAGTTAGGGAGGGGGGAGATGGGGGTGGAAGTTAGGGAGGGGGGAGATGGGGGGAAGTTAGGGAGGTTGCCAATTCGTGTGTGTGTGTGTGTGTGTGTGTGTGTGTGTGTACTATTTGGGAAATAATATAGTAGTAATATATAGTAGTAATAATATAGTGAGGTGTGATAGTAGTAGTAGTAGTAGTATGATGTAGTAGTAGTAGTAGTAGTAGTAGTAGTATGATGTAGTAGTAGTAGTAGTAGTAGTAGTAGTAGTAGTAGTAGTAATAGTAGTATCATGTAGTAGTAGTATAACGTAACAGTAGTAGTAGTAGTAGTAGTAGTAGTAATAATAATATAGTGAGGTGTGACAGTAGTAGTAGTATTAGTAGTATAACGTAGTAGTATAGTGAGGTGTGACAGTAGTAGTAGTAGTATCAGTAGTATAACGTAACAGTAGTAGCAGTAGTAGTAGTAGTAATAATATAGTGTGGTGTGACAGTAAGGTGTGACAAAGTCTTGAGAACTTCCTGTTATACTCTCTCATTACATACCAAGTGATATATTAGCTTGGATGAGCAGTGAGAGGAGTGAGAGGAAGAGGGAGAGAAGGGAGGTGGAGGAGGAGGAGGAGGAGGAGGAGGAGGAATGAGAGAGAAGGGAGGAATGAGAGAGAAGGGAGGAGGAGAGAGGAGGAATATAATAAGGAGAGAGAGAGAGAGAGAGAGAGAGAGAGAGAGAGAGAGAGAGAGAGAGAGAGAGAGAGAGAGAGAGTGTGTGTGTAAATGAGTGACTGACAGAGAGAGAGAGAGAGAGAGAGAGAGAGAGAGAGAGAGAGAGAGAGAGAGAGAGAGAGAGAGAGAGAGAGAGAGAGTGACTGACTGACTGACTGACTGAGAGAGAGAGAGAGAGAGAGAGAGAGAGAGAGAGAGAGAGTGTGTGTGTGTGTGTGTAAATGAGTGACTGACAGAGAGAGAGAGAGTGAGAGAGTGAGTGAGATGAGTGAGAGTAAGAAAGGGACAGGTAAGGTGACTCAGTGTATAAACCATTGATAGAGTGAGTAAGCCTTCTCTTATTATGTTATTCCTATGTGTGTGTGTGTCATCAGTAGGTTGGTAGGTAGGTAGGTAGGTAGGTAGGTGGTTGGTTGGTTGGTTGGTAGGTAGGTAGGTAGGTAGGTGGGTGGGTTGGTTGGTAGGTAGGTTGGGTGGGTGGTAGGTGGTTGGTTGGTGGTAGGTAGGCAGGTAGTTGGTTGGTTGGTTAGGTAGGTATGTAGGTAGGTTTTTAAGTAAGTAGATATGTTTTTTTTTTTCTTTATTTCCATACTGACAGCCTAAATAGAAGCGAGAGAAAAAAAATACAATAACAAGCTGGTAGGCGAGAGAAAAATAGACGATAGAATGAAAAGTCAGATAGAATAAAAATAGAATAATAATAGTTTAGATAAAAATAGATGATAGAATGAAAAGTCAGATAGAATAATAATAGTTTTGATTTGTGTAGAGAACAATAGATGTAAAAATAGATGATAGAATGAATAAAAGAATAATAATAATAGTTTAGATAAAAATAGATGATAGAATGAAAAGTCAGATAGAATAAGAATAGTTTTTATATTTTTGTGTAGAGAAAAATAGATATAAAAATAATCCAACATAATAATAATAATAATAATAATAATAGATAATAATTAACCCAAAAGTCATAGAATATAATCTTGTATTGGGGGATAAATTTGACTATAATTAGAGAACTATATATAATTATGGAGGAATTTTTGTGTTGGTAAATCTGGAGCAACTGAATCCTCCAAACTATTCCAAGCAACAACAGAACACCATTATTTTTGCTCTTCTGGTCCTGTTGTTTCCTGGCATACTTTGGAGGAATCAAGGCACTCCAATGTAACAAAAAAGAATTACCACCTTAAGGGACCCTGTGATCGTGTTTGAGAATTGGTGGCTTCTGATTCCTCCTGACTATGCCACGAAACAAACAAGCTCCTTCCATATAGGTGTGTGTGTGTGTGTGTGTGTGCTTCTAATTCCTCCTGACTATGCCACGAAACAAACAAGCTCCATCCATATAGGTGTGTTTGTGTGTGTGTGTGTGTGTCGTGGTAATATTTGAAAGACTCATTTACCTCCTTAAATAAATAAATAAATAAATAAATAATATAAAAAAATGAATATAATATAATATAAATAATTATTTTAGGACAATAAATAATAATGTAAAAAAAGATCTTGGGAAATTACAGATAGTCGACTGTAACTTGACATTTTCCATAAAACCTTGACAAATTATATATCAATTTTCCATTAATTAAAGAATCCTGTGATGTAGTCAGATGAGTCCTTCAAATATTGCCACGAAACACACACACACACACAAACACAGGTAAAATTAAGGCAAATAATGACATCCTAATCATAAAATTCCTACCATGTATAATTATACCTGATAACTTCATGGCCTTTAGCGACATGCAACGTTTCCCAAAGAGTTAGTTGGGGCTTGTACTAAAGAAAAAGAAACAACCTAATAATAATAATAATAATAATAATAATAACAATAATGATAATATCCTAACATTGATTATAGGACGAGTAGGCTAATATTAGGATAACTGGTGGGACAAACCAATACAATTTTACCATTCATTGACATATTAAAGTTAGTTAAGAACCCTGTGATCGTGTATGAGATTGACAAAGGAATACAAGGGAAGTACAGGCAACAGGAGGCCCATAGTGGTTTTTTACTAGGTTACCTATGTTTATCTACGTTCATCTAGAGTATGACACGAAAAACATCCCCTATTTCTGATTCCTCCAAAGTATGCCACGAAACACATCGCCAATTTTTTTCTGATTCCTCCTAACTATGCCACGAAACAGATCCCCATTTTTTTCTGATTCCTTCAAACTATGCAACGAAACAGATCCCTTATTTTTTATTCCTCCAAACTATGCCACGAAACAGATCCCTTATTTCTGATTCCTCCTAACTATGCAACGAAACATCCCCTCTTTTTTCTGATTCCTCCAAACTATTCCACGAAACATCCCCTACTCCTGATTCCTCCTAACTATGCCACGAAACAGATCCCCATTTTTTTATGATTCCTCCAAACTATTCCACGAAACACATCCCTTCTTATTATTACCATTGAGGTCGTCTGTTTTTTGGTATTGTTAGGAGGAATCAGTAGCCTTCCACTTTACCAACAAGAGATTCTTTCTTCCCTTAAGATAACAATTAATATAAAATTTTCTTAGAGCTGTCACCACCCTCAGCAAATAAAATTAATAACAAAACATAAATAAATATATAAATAAACAAATAAAATAGAAAATGATTTGAGGCGACTGCGAGACAAAATTGATTAGGCTATACGTACGGAAATGCTGATGTGATTCTAGTTATTTTTTTAGTTAATTACGACTACACTTTACTTTTGATACATTGGAGAGCCTTGATGCCTCTAAAGTATACCAGGAAACAGGAATAGATTAGGACAAATAATGGTACGTGTTGCGTTGCTTGAAACAATTTGTAGGAATCAAGTTGCTCTATTAATTAAAGATTTCCCAATTAACACTGTACTTCCTCCTCGTTAATTAACCACATCCACAACAAATTAATTAAAATACGAATCCAGGGAACTGACAAATTCATAATCAGTTATCAGTAGGCTATAATGATGATAAAAATATATATAAATAAAAAATCCATAACTTTATCAATGTACAGAACATACATACATAAAAAAACCTTATTATCTCAAAGTACAGCTGATACATACATATAAAAATTAGTCTACGATAAAATCTATAGCAAATCATCATTATATAGTGTGCAATATTAAGTTTCTATAGGTTTTTGCATTTAATTATTCTCTATCAATGCTCCCCAAAGGTTCCCCATACTTTGATTACGGTAGGTTAGATAACTTTAGCCGACATTATTTTCTTACATTAAATTAACTAAATCATGGCCGTGAAACGTAAAGTAAACATTTGCCCAAAGAGAGAGAGAGAGAGAGAGAGAGAGAGAGAGAGAGGAAAGGAAGGAAAAGACAATGAAGGATGGAGAGAGAGAGATAAGGAAGGAAGGAAGGAAGGGATTCAAACGTACAATTCACACCAAATTGAGTAAATAAAATGCGGCAAAAACAATGTCAGAAACTCCAGTCAGTCGTAATTAAATATCCCCAATAACACAAATATCACACTAAATGAATA
Source organism: Petrolisthes cinctipes (assembly GCA_033782935.1). Classification (NCBI taxonomy): domain Eukaryota; kingdom Metazoa; phylum Arthropoda; class Malacostraca; order Decapoda; family Porcellanidae; genus Petrolisthes; species Petrolisthes cinctipes. Next base: position 29,411 of record JAWQEG010001101.1, on the reverse strand, counting down.
TAAGTTACCTAATGACACTGAACACGATATAGAACAATTATAAGTAAGTCAGGACAATGCAACACAACAAATTAACCAACCAACTTATCCCAACATTGGAAACACAATCGACAGCTTGCGTTTTCATTACGTTAATGATAATTTAAGCCTAGCTATCATACCCTAGCTGTTTTGGGGCATTGTTATGATTGGTATTGCAGCCTCCCCAAAACATCAAACAAACTATATATAAAACTGTGAAAGTATAAATGTATTAATTTCTACCTTCCCAAATCACTATATCACCACGTTAATAATAATTTAAGCCTAGCTATCATACCCTCTGTTTTGGGGCATTGTTATTGGTATTGCAGCCTCCACAAAACATCAAACAAACTATATATAAAACTGTAAAAGTATAAATGCATTAATTTCTACATTCCCAAATAATTATATCAAGTTAATAATAGTTTAAGCCTAGCTATCATACCCTCTGTTTTGGGGCATTGTTATGATTGGTATCGCAGCCTCCACAAAAACATCAAACAAACTATATAATAATAAAAACTGTGAAAGTATAAATTCCTACCTTCCCAAATCACTATATCACCACGTACCAACCACCACCACCAACACCAACACCAACAACACCAAGCACTGGTTGACCGTGTGACCAGCAGATGTCTAAGTTTTACCAAGAGCCACGAGAGAGAGAGAGAGAGGCTCCCCTGTCAAACGTCTTCACTGGTCAGCAACACAACTCGGAATGATGGTAATAGACAGCTGCTGGTACAGTCAGAATCCTCCTGTGTGTGTGTATGTGTGTGTGTGTGTGGGTGTATGTGTGTGTGTGTCCCCGCCCCCGCCCATACGCCCCTTCCTTCCTTCCTTCCTTCCTTCCGTCAGTCGCACATGATGGCATTTATTTCATGTCTGTATTCAACTTGGTGTGTACTTGTAATGGTTGGCAAGTCAATTTAAGTGTAGCATATAAGGATAGTCAAGGAAATAAATGGTTGATTAACTGAATACTGTTAGAAATTTCAATATATTTACCACGTTCCCAGAATGTACACACCAATTCTATGTCAATCACAATCGGTAGAGTTTATCTTACAAAATAAAACCCATGTGATTAATTTATAGTTGAATATATCGAGTACACTAATTGCCTTCCGAAATACACTAATGTAACATGTACAGTATAGTAAAACAAAAAATAAACTAAAGGTCTCTCCACGCGGCTTCATCCACCATAAAGGATGAGATGCCCCACCCAACTTGCCTTTCTAACCAATGAGGAGTGGTGGCTCATATTACCTCACAACACGGGGTGAGTTTTGGCCCCGCCTCCACCCTGTCAGTCAGTAAGGGTTACCAGCGGTGTACAGGAGGCACCAGAAGTTGTCTCCTTCATTTCCACCTGCGTATATGACATGTATTAGCTATGGTGATATTGTAATCGAATTTTAATGCAGAGATGATATGATAAATTACGTATGTTGTTGAAATAAGGGTTACCAGCAGTGTACAGGAGGCACCATAAGTTGTCTCCTTCATTTCCACCTGCGTATAGTTATGACATGTATTAGCTATAGTGATGTTTTAATACAATTTTAATGCAGAGATCATATGATAAATTACGTATGTTTTTGGAATAAGGGTTACCAGCGGTGTATAGGAGGCACGATAAGTTGGGTTGGCTTCATTTCCACCTGCGTATACTTATGACATGTATTAGCTATGGTGATATTGTAATAGAATTTTAATGCAGAGATCATATGATAAATTACGTATGTTGTTGAAATAAGCGGTGTACAGGAGGCACCATAAGTTGTTGGCTTCATTTCCACCTGCGTATAGTTATGACATGTATTAGCTATAGTGATGTTTTAATACAATTTCAATGCAGAGATGACAGATATAGTTCTCATATGGTAAAGTACGTGTGTTGTTGGAATAAAAACTGGTTCAAAATGCAACTATTTAGTCATATTAGCTTTATTAAGTACTTGAGATGGACTCGAATTTATGCTACCGACTGTATAAGAGGAGGAACCCAATAAAATGAATGAATATTGGGCCATACGCAAGAACTTTCATGGTATATACGACGGCGTGGTAACGGTACGACGGCTCTATTATTGATTTATTTTCTGTGGAGCCATGGTACCGGTACTACGCCATCGTATACACTGTGAATGTTCTTGCATACCGCCCAATGAACTACGTACGATGGATTTATTAATTGCTCACAAAGTTCATTCATTATCTCACAACACCGTATTAAAAGTCTGTAATTCATTTGATTAACTTGGTCCTCAGGAAGCATAGGAACTTCTGACAGCTCCATCCAGGCTTCTGCTGCTAATTAATTAACTGTGTGTGTGTTTTTTTTTTATTCCCCCCCCCTCTCTCTCTCGTCTCAGATCCTCTTCTCCCAATAATTTCTGCTAATACTGTGAAAGCAATTACACTCTAGCTCCTACCCTTCAGAAATTAATAATGCCAATATTACTATATATAAAAATAAGATTATCATCGAAAGATTTGGTTATTATCATAATTATATTCACTTAACTTTAATCACCATTAAATTTTGACCTGACTGTATACTTATTCAATTTATCTCGCCATTGATAACTAAACTCTTGATGCAGTAAATTCATTGAAGGGCTAAAGTGAAATAAGTGAATCCTCCAAGTTATGTCACGAAACAGATAACTTATTAAGGGGACATAGTACACTGCTGGTAAATCTGGATCAAATGATTCCTCGATCCAAACTATTCTAAGCAACAACAGATCACCATTATTTTTGCTCATCAGTTGGGCATGTTCCCTAGCATACTTTGGAGGAATCAAGTCACTCCTTTTAAAATTATTCTTTTGTTGGTGAATTGGAAGGTCTCTGGGATGGATGGATGGATACTTATTTTAGCCTGTGACTGTACAGCAACGGAAACAAATATGGAAACAGTTGCACAATGGCACGACAAACTGAACATCTGATGCATTGTGCTTAGAGATAATATTATGTAAAGTGGTGGATACAGTTATAACTAAGGAACCCTGTGTGTGATGTAGTCAGAAAATTGGAGGTAAATGAGTCCTTCAAAATAATATTGCCACGAAACAAACACACACACACACACCTATATAATATTATACTGTACTCTAAAAAATACATATGTATCTTTTGTATAACTCTACTGTGTAAATTATGTGATTGATAATGATAAAACTTTGTAATCGTAATCATTTATTAAGCAAAATATCCACATTGCAAAATATTATTATTATTATTATTCTGTACCACCATCATATATTTGCTTAATTAATGGAGTAATAAACTTGATGGGATACATTAATTATTGAGCTCCCTGTTGATTCCTCTGTCGATATTCGTGGCATAATAATATAGTATTCGTAGCATAGGAAGTGAGCCTAGGTAAGCCAGGCAAGTGTGGACATTTCCGCTGGTGTACGTTTAAAGTAAAGTATTTAAAACCTAAATATATAACCTATAAAAAAACCAGGCAAGATTCAGCTGCACACCGGGCCATTGAGATGAGCACAAGCTTTCGCCTTTCAGCAGTTGATATGATGACCTCTTGCCCCTCACATGAGAATATTCTACCTTGCAAATCCCTATTTTTCTGTTATAATTTGTGTAGCCAAGACTAACAATGAGGTTGTCTCTACAAAGCTGTGTGCTCTTAAGGTCCCTGTGATCGTCTCTGAAAACTGGAGGCTTCTGATTCCTCCTGACCACGCCACGAAACAGCTCCTTCCATATTGGTGGTGTTTCGTGGCAATATTTGAAGGACTCGTATAACTCCAATATTCTGACTGCATCACAGGGTCCTTAAGTTCTCAATGAGCTGGAACGTAATTTCACCTATTGGCTACAGGTCAGTGTCACACAGATCCAGTCAATGGAAATACCAGCAAATTTCACAGTTGTCCAGTAATCAGCACGAGATATGCCAGTATTATATTTGCTGTGCTGCCACCTCTCACACCTGTCACACTACAAAGTTGCAAACCTTCTTGCCTTGCCCGTACAGACACAAGGCACTGAATACACTCGTCTCAGCAGTCTGTCATCTTACCAGCAACTGACTGAATTTTATGGCCATCACCAATTACAAAGCATAAGTAAATGAACCACAAAATCACAACTAAAACGTGAGGTAAATGAACCACGAACTCCCAGTTGAAACGTGCAATTAACAAACGAGAGGTAAATGAACCACCAGTAGTAACCTTGGACGAAATTATTACATAGTGTGGGCGAAATGACTCCATGGTGTGGTGAAATGACTGTAAACCAATTTGAATATTAATTAAAGTAATTGAGTAGGAAGGTCTTGAAATAGCCCGTAATACATAATTAATCACAGTGTTAGTCTTGCTTAATCACTGAATTAACGTAAGATAGGATTATCGTAAGAATTCCGTAAAAATAATTAAAGAAATTTTTAAGTGGGTTTTAAGAATGTCCGGATTAGTGATAATCGCAATTAATTTTGGTAAATATTGAAAGAATTACCGTTATTACGTACGGTTTTTCTACCTTCATTACCCACTTATTTAGACCATTCTAAGACTATTTTCTTCTATGGCATTTCCTCCGCAAATGCCCCATTTCCAAGATAGGACATATTCAAATGGGGCATTTTGAAATTAGCCTGACCTTACCTCTCAAGTGAGAATACTTAAAAGAAACAATCAAACTCAAACTTGATTTTCTATATAGCAATCAAAGTATGATAAATAAAATAAGTGAATAATATAAGGCTGAGTAAAACTTGAGTCTTCTTAAAAGGGCAAATCACCTTAATTAGGATTATTAATTAACACTGAAAGACATGTACAGAAATAAATGGAAATCTCTACAACAGAGCATTTCCTGAGAAGTTGGCAAAAACTGCACCCTGATAATTATGCAGTAGGCTACACAGTGTCAAAATAATGCAAAAGTAAAAATAATAATAATAAGCTACACAATGGTTCCTTCAACACTACAGGACATTAAGAGGGTAATTCTTTTTTGGTACTTTGGAGTGCCTTGATTCCTCCAAAGTATGCCAGGAAACAGCAGGACCAGAATAGCAAAAGTAGTAGTGTTGTTCTGTTGCTTGGAATAGTTTGGAGGATTCAGCAGTTGCTCCACAATTACCAATACAAAACTTCCCCCTTAAACCATTATAGAGGTCATTGTAAATGTCTAACTAATCTTTTTGCAACTGGGCCAAAACACAACCCAAATGTTACAGTGTCATGGTTACACTGTACTTTACTGTACTACAAAACATTCACAACTAGATGGTCAAAACAAGTGGTGAAAGCCCTTGAATGTATTAATATCATCAGATGTATATCAGATCTTACTACAATATGGCCTAATTGGGTATTAAACTGTACTTTTGTTACATTGGAGCATCTTGATTCCACAACAGTATGACAGGAAACAGGACCAGATTAGTAAATATATTGGTAACAGTTTGAAGGAATCATATGCTCCAAATTTACCAACATCAAAATACTCCCTTAATTAATTAAACACTAATATACTGTTACTATACAATTATATACTGCAGAATTAAAGATGCTTAATAGAATTCTTTTTATGTTTAACCAACTGTACACAGGGATAGATCATGAACCACATTCTCTTTGATATTTACCAGGGAATTTCCATCCCAGTTTCTTTAATTGATTAAAAACACCATTGTGTTGTCTACAGTATTATAACATTCAACAAGGTAAAGTATTATCTATATGTAGGTGAGACAGTAAGATAAAAGAATACAATTATCCAGTGATTGCAAACTACTATTCAGCATCTCTATATAACAAAGCAATGCTGTATAAAACTTCCATAAAAAATGAGCAGCATCATTTTTATACTGGGCATCTGGAAGCACTCAGTATTTCATAGTCTTATATTGTACATACATAATAATGTACTGCCAAGGTACCAACAAATGTTCTACATCTGAATGCCTGCATTCCACTAATAGTGTTTACCTGTACTACCTTTATAGTGAAATAATGGGTAAATAAATGGCTTCACTCTTAACTTACAAAAACTATCGTTATACTATCATAAAAAATCTACATAATGTACAAAAATATTATGCTACAGTATTAAGCTGCATATTACAATCTGTATACTGTACTACAATATGATGAATGTCATAAATAATATTCTTTGTCCAATGCAGTACAAATGTACATACATAGTAAAATTTTTATTCTTTTGCAAAATATAATGGGATCAGCAAGGGCTGTTCATGTTGTTGTTGATTAAATCCTTCAGTGTTTTACTAACCATACATATGTATAAAAACATGAACAACGTTTTCTTTGATGAAATTTTCAATGGAATTCCCATCTCAGCTTTTTAACTAAATTGATGCATTTCTCAACCAAGTACAGTAAATAAAGTCTTATGTACAATAATACTTTAACTAGGAAGTTAGCTGCAGAAATTCATCCTTGGAAAGTCATTATTATGAAAAATATCTCAACCCTCAAATGTATTATGTACAGTGTTGTAAAAATGTTTATATAACTTGAAAAATTTGTACAAAATCACACTTTTACAGAGACCAAGGCACTTTTGAACCCATATTATTCACTTAGACATTCCCATATACTAAACAAAACTCTATCCAGTGAAACATTATTTGTAACCTGCATAACCAAATAGACTAAGTGTTCTTACAATCCTTAAGATTCATTTTTGAATGGATTTCTGCATCACTCAAAGTGAAAAAGCCATACCAGTGAAGAAGGTATGGTACAGTCTGAATTGGAAAACTCCTAAAATATACAGTACTGTACTACATTACCTATAAACTGTACTGTACTTGTCTTTGTATGGTACTGTACATAATGCATCTTGTGTCTCATTGGGTTAACATACTGGAATATTTATAAAGTATAAACTTCTACTAATCTCACTTGCTAACAGTTACACTGTATATTAAATACTGCAGAGTAAATGCAACTGACTTGTATGTATGGTCAAGACAATTCATTGCACTCATGAATCACTCATATAAACATAACAGTCTGGACCAAAATATTCAGAATAGATCAAGGGCGGACTCAGCAAAGGAAAATCAGACAATGTTGGATAATTCAAGCTGCCTTTGCCTTTTCATCTTGTGTCTTATACAATGTAAGCTGTAAATATCATTAACCTACAATATATCTGTACAGTTTATTAAATTGGTAAAGAAATATGTATTGTTGTATAAGATGCAAAGCATTATATTTTGGTTCATAATTATAAGATTAAATAAAACTGAAATAATCATATACTGTACAGTTATTTGTACTGTCTTTTTATTACATATCTTGGTTTAATTATCTATTAATGTGTACATATTTTTTAGACTAATGCCATAATAGATTTGCACATAAATATTTGTATGGAATGGATGGTTGGTAGGTTGGGATGGGTTAATGGATCAATAACTAATTTTACCAACGATCCTGGATTACTGTCAGTCCGCCCCTGAGATCTGTATACGAATTAAAGGCATAGTATACATTTGGCACATTAGAGCACATTGATTCCTCCAAAATATGCCAGGAAACAGAACAAGATTTAACAATAATAATGGTGGCCTGCCTGATGCTTGAAATAGTTTGGAGGAATCAGTTGCTTCAGATTTACCAACACTTTATAGTACTCTCCTCTTAAGGGACCCCGTGGTGTAGTCAGAAAATTTAAGGTTAGTGAGTCCTTCAAACATTGCCACGAAACACACACACCTATATTGAAGGAGCTTGTTTCATGGCATAGTCAGGAGGAATCAGAAGCCGTCAAGTCTCATACATGATCACAGGATCCTTAAGGGGAAAATAGGAAAACATTAAGTGATAAAGGTTGCATTATGTGGTACACTAGTCATCAATGAAAACATATGAATGCTACCAAACAATAATATGTGTATTTTTTTTCATATGATATAGAATACATGCCCTACACTTGTACACATAATCTTCCCAGCCTCATGTTTGTTACTCATTCTAATGTGTATGTGGTATTTATTCAATAATCATACAGGAGAAAGAGCAAGATGAAATAATGGAAGACTGTAGTAATGAAAGATACTACTGTACAAGCACAGATTAAATAGGATCTTACAATTACTGTAGATTGTATCATAATGCGGGATATTACAATCTTAAATGCAAGTACTGAGACATAACATAAAATATCCATACGGTATATAGAAATCACAAACAACGAGTGTTCCTAAAACTCTGTAAAAATCGTACAGTATAAAAAGTAGAATATCCCCATAAACCCTGTCCTAACTGCAATATAACTTTTCTTTATTTCAGCATGACAGCATTTACAAGTTTCTCTTACTTTATACAATATTCAATATATATATAAGTGGTGATGTACATGCATTCACGGTAAATGCCAGTGCGAGAAATAAAAGAGAGAGTATGCAGGTAAATGCTAGTATGAGAAAGAGAGAGAGAGATAAAGCAGGGTTGAAATGAAAGGGAAATAGAAAGAGAGAGATTGATCATGTTTCAAAGGGAGGGGAATGAGAAATAGAAAGAGAGAGATTGATCATGTTTCAAAGGGAGGAAAGTGCTGGTAAAAGTCATGATACTGAGGGAGAAGCTGGCTGTGGTGTTGAAGGTGAAGGACTTGTTGGAGTGTCCAGGCTCAGGTTGTATGTCACCTTCTTGGCTGTAAACCTGTTGTTGTGAAATGGTATATTAGTAAACACTTTAAGAAGTACTTTTGGTACATTAGAGTGCCTTGATTCCTCCAAAGTATGTCAAGAAACAGGACCAGATTAACAAAAATAATGGTGGCCTGTTGCTGGGAATAGCTTGGAAGAATCACTTGCTCCAGATTTACCAACACTGTACAGTACTGTCCCCTTAACAAGATGGGGAACAGCACACTAAAATATAAACTCCAACACATTTAATCTTTTTTACTGTCTCACAGAACTAGAACTTTAGGAAGCCAAATTATTTCCAACCTTATAAATCATTTGCAAGTTATATTTCTTCATGAATTGAGGTTGTTGTGTAACTGTATACATAATTAATGAGTTTTATCTACACAGGTAAACATATTATAATATTAATGTGTAAAATAACTCACCTAGAGCAGGAATTGTCAAAAACCAGTGTGTATACTCCAGGCTGCTTGGATAACAACTTCCCTCGTATAACAGAACCTTGAGTTGATGCCACCCTTGTGGTTGGAATCAACACTCGTTGCTGACTTTCTGAATTACTTCCCTTTGCCCCACCATCCTCCTGCTGGGTACAGCTCTCTACTGGAGGCTGATGCAACACTGCAAATGACACACTCTGCAAACAAGAAATATACAGGAATACTGAGTGAAAATATCAAGTGTATAATATTGTACAATATGCTAATACCAAAGTAATAAACATTTTGCATTACTTTTACCTAAAAAATATTACACAAAAGGTTGCTTCAGTATTATAGCAGTCAATTATATTACCTTTGGCTCAGAGATGAATTTCCAGTGTAGTGAGACCCCAGCAGGCAGCTCTACTGGCACCAAGACACGGGTACCTGCCCCCACCCACACCTACACCAAAACATCACATTATTATTACATTATTATCATCAGCATCCCATTTCACTTTCTCTGAGGGGTCGTGGGCTCCACGCCTAAAAATAAAATACACATAAACAAAACAAATAGTATATTGAGAAACAAACTGGAGAGAAATGAACCACAACCCATACAAATTAATTTGTTTGACATGACTAGAGCTGTACTTGCTCTCCATAATATTGTACAGTAGCATGATGTAAGATTACCTCAGCATCAGTAGGTGGGTTGGTGTTAAGACTGGCAAAGGAGATGATGTCCAATGTGGCCCGAGTCTCAGTTGTGTCACCATTGTTACTTAGAGGTGACTCACTACTGGGGCTTGATGACATCCTTGATGTTTGCAGTTCTTCATCAGAAATCATGGCATAGTCTTCATCATTGGGTAGAATATTGGCAATGGGAAGTGGGCCACTGGTGGAGGGGATAATGAGGTTCTCGGTTTCGTTTCCTCTCTCTGGAATAAAAAATGAAATCTGAACTTTGACTGAATAGCTATTGTAACATCAAGGTAAAATAACATTATTCTGCACTGCAAAACCATATAGCTATCTTAATTTTATTTACATGAAAAGAAATACAGGTACTGGTAAGCCTACTGTACAACCTTCTCTGAACCCAATCATCTTACCTGTGTGTTGAGTAGTGGATGTGGATGTAACAAATGTAGGTGTAGGGGAAGCAACAATTGCTGCTAATTCTGCCTGCACTGAGAAGCAGTCATCACAAACTCGTACACGTCGGCTGTATAATATAGAAAAATGTGAAAATCATATAATCAGCAAAGCTGGTCACCCACAGGGAATTTATGCGTCGTCAATGTTAAGATTATTAATCCTTTTTAATTGAATAACTTGATCAGTTTCCAAGGATCATCAGTGATACAAGAAAAAGCAGATCCTTACTCTATTTTACAAGTGAGAAGTGATCACATATTTTCATGACTTAATAATAATGCACCTTGAGGCAGAAGACATGATCCAGTTGTCTGAGCAGCCGGTGCAGAAAATGCGTCCACAAGCTCGGCAATGGTGACGGCGACGTGTGAGGGAAAAGGCTGCCTGACATCCCAAACATGCGCTGGCATTCTTGTCCTCCATCCACTCCCGTCCTCCACCTGCCGCCGCCTCCAGCCTCATCTTGGCTTGCCACAGGGCATCCTTTTCCCTGCACACACCACACACACACACACACACACAGAGTAGTAACACAACTGTACCAATGTTCACAGTAACTCTAAACACAACTGATTAAAAACACACTGTACGGTATTAGTAAATGTGAATGACTATGGACATGTTCTCATACTATGGTACTGTAACCTATTTAGAAGTTTGTCAGGGGTAAATTTCATTAAAAAGTATATGCAACAGAGCAAATGTTGTTCATGAACAATATTTCTTCTTGGTGAAATGTTCCTCCCACTAAGGCTGAATGAAGGGACTAAGGGACATTAAATTTTTTTTCATCATGAACATTAGAGGTTTGTGGGGTGAACTGAGATGTTGTAGGCTTAAAATGGGAAGTGAATATCAGTGTGATCCATTTCACTTGGTATTCTGTCACTTTCTTCATATATTTGTTTTAATTTTTTCATCCCTGGCATGACAACTCTCCAACCCTTGAAAATGGGAAATAGTGCATTGATGACGATGAAGGAATGCTTTCACTTCCACAGTTCTGAATATCAAAACTTTAGGATGTTAACACAAGCTGGATGTCCATAGAAATAATATATAAGGAACAGTACAAAATATCTGAGGTAAACTTTCAACACATCTACAAACATCAGTTTGGACCTTGAATTTACAGCACCTTTAATATTAACAAAAGTTGCATGACAGTAATTCTATAAATAAATGGTCCTTAGGATGTGGTACATTGATAAAGCAGATGTGGAAAAATGACCTACTGTTCACCTTTCACAGAAAACTAAAGTTTGTGGAAAAAATTTGGACAATTATGAAGTTATGATCCTGTTATGATTCTTACCTAATTTATCTTTATCTGATGACTTTACTTTAAATGTGCATATTAAGCTAATAATGAAGCTGTATAAAGCATAACCTTAACTTACTGTATTTGCCCAGTAATGAAAAACTTTATGGCATGACAAATATACCCTCACTCCAACACATAAATCATAGTCCTTTACTCAATCAAAAGTTGTTTCGAGTTGCACAAATCGTAGTACAATAGTCTAGTTACATATTGCAAAGGATTATGAGGATTCACAAAGTTTATAGTGATTCTAAAAACACCGAAAGTTTAACATCTACAGTATAAATATAAATACCTCCTCCATGACTATAACATTTCATACCAGTAAACTACACTAAGACTATAACATTTCATACCAGTAAACTACACTAAGATATCTGTCAAGTTGAGGAAAGACAAACCAACCAGTGTGTACCAACAACAAATTAATGCAATATGTAAACTGTTGAAAGACGGTCCATGTCTCATATTCACAAGTTAGCTTCAAATCACATGCTTAGGTTAACTGGTGAGTACAGTACTATTATTCTTTGGTCAACCGGACTTGGGACTGCTCGGCCACAGTCTGGGGAACTACAACAACAACAACAACTATACTGACCAAATAATGTTGTTATTATCTTAAAATATTCTAGGTTAGTAAGTCTTCAATTTATGTTTTTCCAAATAACAGTATTGCAAGATATAATTATGAGGTAAATTTCTAAGAATCACAATGCAATTTTCCAGCATGTCCTTAGCTGTTTTCATTTGGTTTTTATATATTTCAGTCTCTCAAGGATCATCTGTTAAATGTCAACTTTGTTTGGAAATGTAATAATAACAGCATTGAAGATTTACTTAGCTAGATAATAAGTAAATAAAACTGGTTACCGATGGAGTATGTAATGGGCTTAATTACAAAAAGTTACACTACATACAACATTCAAACACTCTGAACAACTGGAATGAACTCACACTTGTCCATCCTACTGTACATGCAAGGAACTGAACTGAACACTGTGTGGATGTACTGTACCACCTTACCTAAGTAACTGTATGATTTTCTCTCTGAGTTGTTCGTTGTCCTGGGTGAGCTGACTTGACTCCTCCTTGGTGCTACTCAGTTCTTTCTGGTTCTCTGATAAACTCTGTTGGTTAACCTGCAGATTCATCTCAGTCTGTCAGGAAATATCAACTCATAGTACAAGTGGGCGAGACAGTAAGTATTTTCATGCAGTACATCTTCATACAGAATAGAATCATCACTGGAAGGTCTCAGATTTAGAAGTACAACATGGGAGGTTTACAGGGTATTGGGCTGCATGTGAGAATATTAATGGGTTGAACATAACATATTCATTAGTAAAATACTGAAGCTTGACTCTACAACACCAGTCCAAGTATGATAAATATTTAAAGACATTCTGTATTACCAAGTGTACAGGGGCATTTAGTAGTGGAGTTTGCATGGCTCAACATATAGAAGGATTATGAATTCTATCTCTCTAAGTGTTTTTTTTTTTAACAGACAAAATGGTGACATGTTTCTATACTTTACCTGTTGTAGTTGGATGTCAAGGTTGGTACACTTGCTTTCATGTTCTTCCAATGTTTGAGTCAGCTCCCCAACTTGGTTTGAAAGTTTGTCTCTTTGACTCGCAAGTTCGTGTTTTTCTGAAGCGAGCTGTTGCTTTAGGTCAGATATCTCCTCTTCATATTGGCTGATCTGGCACATAGCTGCTGTCAGAGCCTCCTTCTTCTCTTCGTCTGCCTGCAATACAGTAAAGTATTGTGTTATCAACTGTGTGAAAACTAAAAGAAGTCAACATACACTATTATAAAAAAGCAAAAAAAAAAATGATCAAAGTACTGATATTATGCCCTTACTGGCTACAATGTCTTCCCTCAACAAATTATTCACTCAGACTTGCCAGATTCTCATCTGTACTAATGTAGTTATTGGTAAACACAGTTTTTTCAATAAATACAGAGTTAACAAACTAAATTTGGCATCTATCTGAAATGTCTTGATCAATTATGGTTATTTTTATGACAATGATTATGGACATTTATCATCAGCAAGAGAAACTCCAACTTTAGTGAGTTTACCTGTACTGCAGCATGACGTTCCATATCTTTAGAAGACACCTGAAACCTGAGATCTGTTAACTGTTGTTGGAGGTCAATCATTTCTTCCTTCAGCTGTCGATATTCTGAGTTGAGTTCCTCATGTAAACTCTGAAGTTCTCGCACCTGTGTTTAGAAAGGAGAATGGAAAATCATTGTTATTTCATTCCAACCATTCATAATGATGATACCTTTTTCTATTTTTGAGTGTCTCATCACAGGCCTGGTGGTGATGCCATAAGTTACACTGAGATAGTATCTTTCAGGCTGGGGTTTCTCACTTTGAGGTATGGTGCACAATATTCAACTTAAAGTTCTGTACAACTGTAATTTGTACATATCTTATGCAATTTGTCACCAATTTTTTTGTTCACAGACTATACCATCTATCTTTGTTGTTGTTATAGCAGCCAAGATTGTGATTATCAAAACAATCCTCACCTGGTCATTAGCCTGGTGGAGCTTAGTGGTGGTATCCTCTGAGCTGTGTTCTTGAGTCTGTACAGCTAACTCAAGCTGTCCAAGGAAAAAATAATATAATAGATTACAACATGCAACACATCTATTTACATAAACAATTCCTTGATAACATGATCTCTTACACTTACACAATTAATTTGCTATAATGTTGAATGTCACAGAGTGGGACTGAGGATAAGACTCATATCATATGTCACAAGACTCTGTTTACAGAAGGTGTGGATAACAAACCAATTAATACAGATACAGGTACTGTATTGTGGTTTAACTCATAACTAAACCTGATATTCTTTCATGTCCCTACACAAACTGATATAATAATTAACATAAACATATAATACAGTACAATAATCTGAATAAAATAATTACACAATAATTTAATTCCCATCCTTCATTTCCCTCTCACTTTTACCTGGATTATACCCGTTGCCTTACCTCTTTCACCCGGTCAGTGGCCACATGTAGCAGTGTGCCCCGTTCCTCATATTTCTCCTGAAGTTGTTCAATCTCTTCCTGCAGAGTTTCGTATTCCTTTTCTCGCTGACTTAAAGAGTTCACCTTCTGCTTCAGGCGTTCCTCAGCCTCAATAATCTGGAGTCAAGTACAAACCCATTATGTTACACTTACAACATTAATATATACAAAAGCATTATTAATCAACCAATATTTAAACATAATTACAGTATTGTCCAATAATAATGATGGCATGTGTAATAATGAGAAGGCAGCCATCAGGTACATAACAATGGATACATGCACTATACATAATGTGTTAATTATATAGAGATACATTTTATCAGGGATGTTGGTGAGTGGTAAACACAATAATCATCTCCTGAAGTTATAACCTAATTGTCACATAATTAGGAGCATTTTACATCACTTACACATTAACCTCTTTCTTTGAGATGTGTTAGAATTGTAGCCAAATTTGCCTAAACACTGAGAAAAACACATGGGAAAAGTACACACTACATATTATACAACATGCAAGTAAAACTGATTACAGTAATTATCATGTTTAATGTTACTAAAGAAAAACATTTGATAAACACAAGATCATTAATACTATCACAGCAGCAGTTTCTGAGTTGAATTAGTGATCTGCAATTATAACAATTATTAAACCAACAAAATATATTAAAGTACTATACAGTAGTTAGGGAATAGGATAATACTTTTAGCCTAAGACATAACCTGGGGTGACATGTTAAACAATGAATACATGAAGACTAGATAGTGGTGTTAGTAGTAGTACTGTACATAATTTCTCAACAGTAAATGGACCATAGTATAGTTCAATATATACAGTATATGGTGCCAAGATCAACTAAGGGTTAGAACAGAACACTTCACATATCACAACTCAGCATTAAATAAACACAACAACACAAGGCCATAACTCCATCCATTAGTACCTTGCCATTACGTTCAATTATCACAACTCAGCATTAAATAAACACAGTAACACAAGGCCATAACTCCATCCATTAATACCTTGCCATTACGTTCAAGTTTCAGTTCATCAACACATTTGCCAAGGTGTTCAAGTTGTTCTTCAAGTTGTTTCTTCTGTTGTTTCTCCATCTGTAGTGATTGGCCAAGCTGTGCCTCCACCGTCAGCTTCTCATGGAGTAGAAGTTCACAACGTTCCTCCAGTCTTTTATTCTCACGGTGAAGTATTTCAATTTTCTTTGGCAGAAAGTTAATCAATCGCTTGCTTAAATCACCTTCTATATCCGATTGTTCTCCTGAAGGTGAGAGTTGATCTTCAGCTGTTTCCTCTTCAGATAAGTTACCTGGGGCACCTGAAGCTGCTGATGCTGAGTCAGCTTCACTCATATATGCTGTGTCAGAACTTTCTGCATCTGGACTTAAAAGTTCAGATTCCAGTAGAAGAAGATGATCATCATCCATCTCCATTTGTTCCTCCTCATATTCCTCCTCATACTCTTCCTCCTCATACTCATCTTCATCATCTTCATCATCATCATCATCCTCTTCATCACTTGAGCCAAAGTGATGGTGAAGAGCAGAGAGTCTAGAAGCCAAGGTTAGAGATCTGGCTGTGGAGGCCATTAACTTCTGATAGAGATATGAACATTGATCTTCTAATTGTTGAAGACGACTGGCTCTCATGTCTTGTCCCTCCATAGCTGCCACCATGGTTGTTGACGTCTCATCATCAGCATCTATTACACCATACTCAATAGCCATGTCTAACAATAAGTCAACTGGTGGCTCAAACTCTTCAGAGGGGGTTGGAACAACAGCCACAGCTCCCTCTACTTCCTCCTCTGTGCCACCCTCTGCTTTGTTATCTTGGCCGGGTGTTTCATTGGCTATACGTCGGCGCTCATCAAGTTCATCCCTCAAAGAGTTCCAGGCTTCCTCACTCTGGGAATTCATCTGACGGATCTTGTGCCATTGTTCCCTTGAACACTCCAGCTCCTCCCTCAGCCGGTGCAGGAGTTCTCGCTTTCCCTTCAACTCATAGCGTAGGATGGATTCAGAGGCATGGAGCTGGGCATGTTGCTCCTTCATGTCAGATACCAATAACCAGGTGGTATGGAGAGCATCGGATACACTCACCAAACGTGTCTCCTGTTGAGTCACTCGTCGTTGGAGTTCAACATTCAGTACATTTAGTCGTTCTATTTCAGTTACCAGAGATTTCTTTTCCATGATGAGTTCCTTCAGTTTGATATATGTCATGCTCAAACTGCTGGACATTTGCTTAAAGTCCTCCTCTGAGGGAAGGGTAGGGAAGGAAGAACTAGACGAGTCTGGTGGGTTTACGGTATTGACTCGAGTTTTTTCTGTCAGTTCCAGATCTTCAAACAGCTTAGTGAGATTGCTAAGTTGTTGAGACATCTTTTGATTATCATTAAAATAAGTATCAAGCTGGTCCTTGAGGCCATGAATGACAATTTCCTGATCATCAATGACATTTTCATAATCTTTTACCCTTTTCCTTAGCTCACAGCACATTCTTTCAGTTAGGTCCAACTTCCCAGTTATAAAGGAGATCTCTGCTAACAGTTTAGGCATATTCTCAACCTTTCTAAACAGACTACCATACTTTTCAATGACTTCCATATCTGGTACTTGTACTCCCTCCTCCTTACGACTGCAAGAGTTTTCACGGCTGAGGTTTGTCTCAGATCCTGATGATTCTGACTCACTGTCACTTAGACGGGTCTTACGTTCAAACCAATTAGCACTCACCTTCCTGATGTTGGTCCGTAATGTTGTCTTTTCAATTTCTGCTGCTTTGAACTGCTCCTAATCAGAGAAAAGTAAAAATCACATTAACATTTACAATAAAATATAGAAGTAACATTGAAAATAAATCAAACAACTACTGTACCATAAAAAGATTCAAGTTGAACATTGACAAACCTTAAGGGCCTTGTTTTCCTTTTCCACTTCTTCTAACTTCCGTTGACATTGGTCCAGCATATCTTGGGATCTTTCTTCAGATGAATGTTGTGTTTGCTTCTGGTCCTGTAGTGTGACAATGGGTGTTGTTTCTTCTTGTTCATTGATGGTTAATGCTGGTGGTGAATATGAGAGACTCTGTGTATCAGTCTTAATTAATCTGTTGTCTGCTGTAGCTTCCTTAAGTGCTTTAATCTCATCCTTAAGTTTGTTCTCCTGGGCATGGCATTCATCTACTTGTGTCTGTAGAGCCTCAACTTGACCCTCCAAAATCTGCTGCAATCGTCTCAGTTCATGACATTCCTCTCTACTGGTGGTGAGTTCCTCAGACAATACCTCACAGCGACTACACTCACTAACATCATGCTTCACTGCTTCATTTGGTGCTACTACTGATGATGAGGATGATGATTCTAGTGCCTGAAAAAACAGTGTCTTTATTAAGGGGAGATTTTTTTGTTGGTGATTTTAAGGGTTCTAATTCCTCCAAACTCATTTTACATGGTAATATTAATATTATATCAACTGTATACCTTATGAAATGCAATCTTTGACACTTTTAATATAAGTAGTCAAAGTAATCTAGAGATCCAGTAAGCTGTACTTAAAATATTGTGAATAATCATCGCTCCCGCTACTAAAGGGTACTGTATACCTTCTGTATAAACTGTATAAACTGTATACTGTATAAACTTCTGAATGCTATATAGTACAGATCAGTACATGTTAAGAGTTAAGTACAGTTCTGAATACAAAGTTCTCTTCTATTCTACTAAAACTAGAACTGTAGATGTTATTGTGGCTATGGAGGAAATGATTTACAATAATTTTGTCTTTAGATATAACTGCTGGTACTGTTATACAAATATGACCAGTATTATTTGTAACAAACTTCTCACTGTTTATTTTATATGATTCATCAGTAGGCTATGCTATGTATAACCAAAATATATAATGTCTCAGGTTTACTGAGAACATAACCCTCAGCTGGGGTCCTATCTTTACATGACAGAGGTAATCTATATTCAACTGCATATAGCCTCTACCTTCAGTTGTCGTCATGGCTGCCGGCCAAACAACATTTCTCACACAAGTTGCCTTGGACATTGTACAGTAATTGATATGGTCCAAACCATCTTGTTGTTTGACTCATCATATCTACTATTACTTACACTTTTCATTGTCTAGTACCTGGCACTAGGCCTTAGTAATGGAAAGATTTTCATTATTACTGCACAAGTAAATGTGACAAAGTAATTTTATGAATACTTCTGGAAAACAACTTTCATTGGATGATTATTCATGAGATTTCATCTGTAAGTACAGTACTGTATTATATATCATTTGACAAACATGTAACCCTGAAAAATTGATAGATTTTATCCTCTATCATGATTACTGATGGAGTAAAAATTGAAAAACATTGGTCAACCAGTTCATCCTTCATTCTTACAAAATAACAACACCAAATACTGTATGTACAAACATCTCCATAGCTTAACAGGTGACCTTGACCTTGAATATTGGCCTTGGACTATGAATTGTCAAGTGGTGTAGTCTCTCATCATTATCAATTATTATAGTTAATGTATGAATAAAAAATGAGTAAAAACAATGGAAGGTCCAACGAAAAGGGAATAATAATAGAAGGTCTGAGAGAAATGCCTTCCTTGAAACGTCAATTATAAGGATCTAAGTATGGTGTAGTGTATGTGAAGCATAACTCTGGTTGGCACTGAGCCTTGACATTCACAGATGATCCGCCATAACTCCTTTTAGGCTTTCAAT
Organism: Petrolisthes cinctipes; assembly: GCA_033782935.1. Classification (NCBI taxonomy): domain Eukaryota; kingdom Metazoa; phylum Arthropoda; class Malacostraca; order Decapoda; family Porcellanidae; genus Petrolisthes; species Petrolisthes cinctipes. The sequence goes on along the minus strand of JAWQEG010001101.1, from coordinate 9,967 downwards.
AGTGGCTCATGCGTCAGTCTGTCAGGGAAACCCCATACCATCTCACATACGCAGCAGTTTCTTATTTATAATTTGATTGTCTTTATCTACAAGGTTAATAGAGTTCAGTACTGTACTCCTATTATTCGATTGCTTCTTTACCTGTCAATAAATTGTACGAAAAACAAAACAAAAACAAAATTGAAACACTAAACTGATATAACTTCTCAAAAATATATATATCAAACTATCCAGTACAGTACAATTATGTTGTTGTAAAGTTATATCAGATTTGTGTTTCAGTATTAGTTTTTTTTTATATAATTTCATGACTATTGTTGTACTTATGACTAGGTGGGTGTGTGCTAACCTCATCTAATTTCCATTGGAGATGTGTACAAGAGGTTGGGAGTGTGCTAACCTCGTTTAATTTTTGTTGGAGGTGTGTACAAGAGGTTGGGAGTGCGCTAACCTCATCTAATTTCCATTGGAGATGTGTACAAGAGGTTGGGTGAGTGCTAACCTCATCTAATTTTTGTTGGAGGTGTGTACAAGATGTTCTCAGGGTTGTGTTTTCTTCCTCCAGCTGAACCAGACGGGTGTGTAGTGTTGCCACGTCCTCTACACCAGTGGAGGGGCCGTCAGGGGAGGCTATAGGGTCATCCATCTCACCCAAAGGACCCATCATAGTGGTGTTGATGGGGGATTGTAGGGATGGTGCTTCACTAACCTGTAAGGAAATACATACCTTATTCACTGTGATATTCTTTTAAGGGGAGAAACTCTTGATGGTAAATTGGAGAATGAGATAATCCTCCAAACTATGTAAAAACAAAACAAAAAACAGATAGGCCTAATATCATTAAGGAGAGGTTCTTTTCTTGGTAAATCTGGAGTAACTGATTCCTCCAAATGATTTCAAGCAACTGGCCACTATTATTTTTTTTAAATATGGTCCTGTTTCTTGGCATACTCTGGAGGAATTAAGGTGTTCCTATTCACCAAAATGAGAATCTCCCCTTAAGATGATTTGTTTCTTGGGATAGTTTGGGTTAATTTGCCAAAAGGTGACTATACTGTACACTGGCGGTCAGAAATTGTGTCCCGATCCCCTTGCAAGATGAATCGCAAACAGACTAGCTTTGAAGATTCGAATAACTGTGCGTCTCCCTACAACACACAGTTGTTCAAATCATCAAAGCTCGGCTATTTGCGATTCATCGTGCCAAGGGATCATGACACAATTTCTGACCGCGAGTGTACATAAAATAAACTACAACAACAACAACAACTCCAATACAACTAGTCATGAAGAATAGGCTTTAGTGCATAGTTTCTGGTAGTGTAGGCATCTGTAGTAGTCTCTCTCTCAGCTAGTGGAAAACTTGTCTAAAAATAAAAATATGATGGTGTATGCTTGTTGGCTGTAGCATTTCCTAAACATGACTAACAAGAAACTGATGACAACATTATAAGTAAAAGGGGGAGTGTTTGTCAGCTTCCAACACACACGGCACTAGTGATTCATGAGTCATTGCCTAAAGGATATGGTTGTTCAGAAGTGAGTGTTTGGAGACACCTGGCTCTTGTTGACAGAAGGTGTGACACAGATTTTGAAACTATTATATCACTGCCAAATGTGTACTTTTTGTGGTGGTTTATATCCTGGGAACATTAACACATTTCACTGTCATTGTCAGATATATATTTGGGCCATGAATATACAGAGTGCAATGCAATAATATGATGCATCAGAGGCAAGCAAACTGTCTAACTTAAACATTTCTCTCTGATGTAAAAATTAGGATCAGTTAACACATTTCACTGCCATTGTCAGATTTATCTTTGGGCCATGAATATACAGAGTGCAATGCAATAGTATGATGCATCAGAGGCAAGCAAACTGTCTAACTTAAACATTTCTCTCTGATGTAAAAATTAGGATCAGTTTATACAATACTGTGTGGATAATTCTGGTACAGTATGAAAAAAAAAAAGTTTGGTATATAATCTTTGTTACATTTCCCTCAACACAATCATTGATAAGATCACAGAAATCCTCCAGTTGTTAGGAATGTAAGTGCTAAAAGTAACAGATTAATCCGGAAGGTTAGGAGTTACTTCACCAGCAGACATTTGAAGGAGAATGTAAAAAGTGCCGCTAGACTCTCACTTTCTCACAACTATGCATCTCAAACCAACCCGTGACACCTACACCTCTCCCCACCCAGAATACCTCCATCCCCACCCACCTCCATCCCCACCCACCTACCTACCCAGACCACCTCAATCCCCACCCACCTACCCACTTCACCCACCCACCTACCTACTACCCAGACCACCTCCATCCCTACCCACCTACCTACCCAGACCACCTCCATCCCTACCCACCTACCTACCCAGACCACCTCCATCCCTACCCACCTACCTACCCAGACCACCTCCATCCCCACCCACCTACCTACAACCTACCCAGACCACCTCCATCCCCACTTGTAGGCTACACTCGTAATCCAAAATTTGTATCCAGGTCTTATTGAAGTTTCGAATCATGTGACATACTAGTGAACCAATTACAACGTACGTACGCTTATCCTATTTCATATATTACTCGATCAGGCTATTTGAAGTAAGCCTGTAGGATACATATTTTGAATTGTTGCAAGTATACCGGACATACCTAACCACCCACCCAGACCACCTCCATCCTCACCCACCACCACCACCACCACCAGTCCACCACAGCTGTTTTGGGCTGTTAGTTACTCGTGTTGGTGTGTTGGTTTTGGGAAGGTGATGTGATGGCTGGGTTGGTTGGTTGGTTGGTGTTGATATCTGACTATGACCTTGAGGGCTTCTGCCAGCTTTATTAGTAAGGGTAGGTATGCAACAGGTGGCAATGACTTCAGATGGGGTGCAACACTACAGAATCTTTGTTATTGTTTTGACCTGGACGACATAATTATTGCATGATCCTAGCCACACTCAGCTGTTCAGTCACACGCAATAAATCTTTTTTAGACACGAATATATATTTATAAGGGATGGGAAAGTGGGTGGGTGGGTTTTCTTGTGATATTTTCAATCTTTTGGAATTGGCCTTAATATAATATTATCTAAAACGTAGGCTGTTGTTTAAGTGTTTATTCGGGGATACTATACTGTTTCCTGGCAGAGAGAGAGAGAGAGAGAGAGAGAGAGAGAGAGAGAGAGAAATCGCAGTATGATTAAGAGGCAAGACTGATAACATAATAACGTAGAGAGAGAGAGAGAGAGAGAGAGAGAGATAATGGTGTAAGCATATGAGGTGGTATGGGTAAAATCCTCTTTAACCTAAACAAACAGGTGAAGGAGGGTGTGTGTGTGGTGGGTATAATGAGGAGGGACAAACGACCAGTGAAGTTATTACTATATAACAGTAACAAGGAATATAGCACGTGTGAGAGAGAGAGAGAGAGAGAGATAATCTGCCCAAACTGTATGCATGAGAGTGAGTGAAGAACAAGAGAGAGGGAGAGAGAGAGAGAGAGAGAGAATCTGTCCAAACTGTATGAGAGAGAGAGAGAGAGAGAGAATCTGCCCAAACTGTATGCAAGAGAGAGAGAGAGAGAGAGAGAGAGAGAGAGAATCTTCCCAAACTATATACATGAGAGAGAGAGAGAGAGAGAGAGACCAACCAACCTCCAACCTTCAGTAATCTATATATAACCATAAGACTGTACCTGCCAGCCTGCTCCCCCCACCACCACCACTACCACTACCATACCCACCACCACCACCAGCCGGCCACGTGTTTTAGTTAAGGAGGAAATTTTGTGTTGGTAAAATCTGGATCAAATGAATCCTCCAAACTATTCCAAGCAACAGCAGAACACCATTATTTTTGCTCTTCTGGTCCTGTTTGTTTCTTAGCATACTTTAGAGGAATCAATTAAGGCACTCCAATGTACCAAAAAAGAATTACCACCTTAAAGGAGGTAATTAATTCACTTTTGTTACATTGGAGTGCCTTGATTCCTCCAAAGTATGCTAGGAAACAGGCCCAGATGAACAAAAATAATGGTGTTTTGTTGCTTGGAAGAGTTTGGAAGATTCAGTTGCTCCAGATTTACCAACACTGTACTTCCTCCTTAATTAAACTTTCCCCTTAAGGACCCTGTGATCGTGTGTTATGAATGAGACTTGGTGGTGTCTTCTGATTCCTCCTCCTAATTACTATGCCACGAAACTAGCTCCTTCAATATTGGTATAATAGTGTTTCGTGGCAATATTTGAAGGACTCACCAACCTCCAATTTTCTGACTACATCACGTACGGGGACTTTAGGTTAATTTCATATAAAACCTCCTTCATTCATTCATTCAGTTTTGTCCGTGGTTTCCCTTCTTCCTCGTTCGTTCACCTGTTCACTTCATTCATTTCTTCCTCTTCCTCTAGACGCCATAATTATCTATTAAACCAAGTAAACTATTTCTTTGTTCATGCCCTCTTCTCGTTTTCTTTCATCCACCACTTAAAGGGGAGGTTCAGTGTTGGTAAATCTGGAGCAACTGATTCCTCCAAACTATTCCAAGTAACAGAACACCATTAATTTTGTTCAGGGGGGGGGAGGGGTTATGGGGGGGGGGTGCGGGAATAGGGGACATAAGGCTTTCTACCCACCCCTAGCCTGTCCCCCTATTCCCGCACCCCCCAACCCCCTCCCTCCCCCAAGCCTGTCCCCTACCCCCGCAACCCCTTAATACACTACTACTACTATTTTTTTTTAAATAATGTCACATAGTTTTGATACACGTAGAGGTGACTGACTTAAGTAAACATTATAGTCTAATTTTTTTTTTTAGTAATGTCACATAGTTTTGATACACGTAGAGGTGACTGGACTCAAATAAACTTATAGCCTAGTGGGTTTTCCTCTCGAATTCATTTATATCTACCATCAATATCCATTTATGTCACCTAATTTAATGGGTTTTAGCGGCAACGTT
>JAWQEG010001100.1:15000-171605 GCA_033782935.1 Petrolisthes cinctipes | reverse complement strand
CGAAGCAACAGGATACCATTATGTGAGAGGGAGAGAGAGGATGTGAGAGGGAGAGAGAGGATGTGAGAGGGAGAGGGAGGCTGTGATAGGGAGGGGGGAGGGTGTGGAAAGGAAGAAAGGGAAGGAGGGAAAGAAAAGCATTTATTGCAGAGAGATTGACGAAGCGAAAGATTGAGAGGGAGGCTGGGAGAGGGAGAGAGAGGGAGGCTGGGAGAGGGAGAGAGAGGGAGGCTAGGAGAGGGAGAGGGAGAGGGAGGGATGGGTGGAGTCAGTATATAAGTCTGGTTCACCCCAAGCTTATCATCCAGTCACTTGGGTTCTGTACATCAACTCCAGCATGGTAAGGAACGAGAGACATGCACACTCTACAGCACAACGACTGCAACCAACACAATCTCCCTTATAACTTACTTACTAATACACCCATTAGAGAAACTCCCGCAAAACTTACTGATAAACCCGTTAGAGAAACTCCCTCAAAACGTACTGATAAACCCATAAAGAAACTCCCACAAAACTTACTGATAATCCCATATAGAAACTCCCTTACAACTTATTATACTTTGAAACTTATTGAGATCTTACACACAGTAAAAAGCATTTCATAAGCATTTTTTATATAGCACTCACAAATGATACTATTGTTAGATTTTATTTAGCACTCACAAACCATACTGTTGTTAGATTTGAGTAACATTGATGGCTCTAAAATGTAGTACCAGAAATTAACACTAAGATAGTATTTTTTTTAATGAATTGTACACGAATCAGTATCTCCTAATTCAGTGATATTTGTGTATCATGCATATTTAACTTTTTGTCTATATAATACTAACACTGAACTGTCTAAAAAATATAGGATGGACTGCTGCACAAAGATTCATATGACCAAGAAGGATATGATGAATTAATTATAGCCTACATGATTCTTCCTAAACAAAGTCACTGAACAGATGATAGCAGAATAAATGAATAGGAAGAAACATTATTAACTTTTTTTAATATTTCAGAGACCCTTGACCCTGTTCCTTGTAGTGTCCCTCTTGGTGGCCTCCTGCCTTGCCGGGGGAGGTGGTGGAGGAGGTCATGGTGGAGGTGGTGGTGGAAGAGGAGGAGGGGGAGGATATGGTGGAGGTGGAGGTGGAAGAGGAGGAGGGGGAGGTCATGGTGGAGGTGGTGGTGGAAGAGGAGGTGGAGGATATGGTGGAGGAGGTGGTGGAAGAGGAGGTGGTGGAAGAGGAGGTGGAGGCTATGGTGGAGGTGGCGGAGGCTACGGAGGCGGAGGAGGAAGAGGAGGCGGCGGCGGAGGAGGAAGAGGAGGCGGCGGCTACGGAGGAGGAGGAAGAGGAGGTGGCGGTGGCGGCTATGGCGGTGGTGGTGGAGGAAGAGGTGGTGGCGGCTATGGTGGTGGTGGAGGAAGAGGTGGTGGCGGCGGCGGCGGCTATGGCGGTGGCGGCTACGGGAAATAATCACCAAACAAGACCATTCTACAAACACCGAGATACTGTGGCTCTCATGGACCTTCTCTTTATATACAGGTCATCACTAATTGGTCTAAGTCTACTCACACTCTACTCACTCTACTCACACTCTACTCACTCTACTCACACTCTACTCAAGTCTACTCACACTCTACTCACTCTACTCACATTCTACTCACTCTACTCACACTCTACTCACTCTACTCACACTCTACTCACACTCTACTCACTTTACTCACTCTACTCACACTCTACTCAAGTCTACTCACACTCTACTCACTCTACTCACACTCTACTCAAGTCTACTCACACATACTATCTCAAAACATAGAAGGCTTGCTTTTACAGGACCACTGAATTAATTAAGGAGACTGTGTTGTTGGCAACTTGAAAGGCTATTTTTGTTTTATTCCTCGTAACTATTGCATAAAACAGATGTCCTCAGGGTTACTACTAGGGGATCTATCAGAGACCTTCCAGTTCACCAACAAATGAGTCTCCCCTTAAGGTCCCTGTGATCGTGTATGACAATTGAAGGCTTCTGATTCTTCCTGACTATGACACGAAACAAGCTCCTTCCATATAGCTGGTGTTTCGTGGCAATATTTGAAGGACTCATTTTTCTCCAATTTTCTGACTTCATCACAGGATCCCTTAAGTACACAATGGTATAGGAGGTTTTGCTTATATGGTTAATGAAGAAAATTTACACGTTTTCATATTAGTAGATGTCTTACTAGGTTTATTTATACCTCACTCCACATTCCTATATATTCCACTTTACTTTAAATGTCATAATACCCTGGCACGCATCCTATGTCCATGTATAAATTCGATGTATTAAATGGTATATCCTGAAACATACACAGTGTTTTCCTTATTTCTCACCGAACTTTACCCCTTCTGTGTGTGATCACGTGGGTGTACATGTACAGCCACAATCAAATATCCACCAACACTTTCCTTCCATCATACAAGTAAATCAGTATCATATCAAAATATAATCAAACAACTACCTTACGTCAACTCAACCCCCTCAATTATTATTATTATGAGGTGCTGCAAAATCATACACCTGTTGTTCTTTATTACCAAGATATAATATTATACTACGATGATAGGAAAGTGTAGGTGGATATTTGATAATGGCTGTACATACATACTGGGTGTAAATGAATTCATTAAGAAAAGCTCCCAAACCATCCTTGATTACCGTAATAAACATATAAAAATTTGGGTCACATATAGGGTACTCAAAGGAGTAAAAAAAAAAAAAAATTAATAATAATAATAAAATCCAGACATACTTAAAGGGGAAGTTTTGTGTTGGTAAAACTGGAGCAACTGAATCCTCTAAACTATTCAAAGCAACAGAACACCATTATTTTTGCTCTTCTAGTCCTGTTTCCTAGCATACTTTGGAGGAATCAAGGCACTCCAATGTACCAAAAACGAATTACCACCTTAAGGACCCTGTGATCTTGTATGAAAATTAGAGGCTTCTGATTCCTTCTAACCATGCCACGTAACAAGATCCTTCCATATAAGTGGGGTTTCGTGGCGATGTTTGAAGGACTCATCTATCTCCAATTTTCTGACATCACATCACAGGGTCGTTTAACTCTATGCCGAAAAATGGCTACAAATAACAAAACTTTACACGAGAAAATTCTGCCTTCAAACTGCCCGGGCGGTTTTGCATTTTACAATTCATAATAACTTGGGCAACACTGAGTATATACAGTACTTCAGTTATAAAGTATTTCAAAGCAACATACTGAAGATTTCACATTTCTAGCCTACAGTCCGATCAAGATTGGAAAAAATATGGAGATTTGTGAGAAAAATAACTTAATTCTAAAAAATGAAAAAAAAAAAAAAAAAAAAAAAAAAATGAATTGATAATATGCGCCGTAACAGCAAGGTCATATGGTGCCCGAGGAGGATGGTGATTGAAAGGTGGGACAATAAGCACAAAAGGTAACAGATGAAAAGAAAGGAACAGTTGGAAATGTGAAAGCCCCATTTAGTCGTCTTTTACGACAAGCAGGGATACTGGGGAAGTATTCGTAGCCCCACTACCTTACCCCAGGGGGACATTGAAGAGAAAATAAAACATTTTATATTTACTATAATTATATAATATTTTCAAATAAAAATCTGAAATTCGGCTCCCAGATTAAAGGTTAAGGCCGCCAATGAGTGGCAGTCAATGGGACAGAGTGAAGCACACACTAGACTGTATGAAAACACCTACAGTATAGCACACATCACAAAGATGATGAGTGGCCCAAAGACCTCTCCACCCACGTGAGCCCCGAGTCAGCTTCGGCTATGGCTGTGTTAACAGGAAGGTCTCAGACAGCAGACTCAAACCCCCCACCCCCTGCTTACAGGGGTGGTAACCTCTGGCAACAGTGAAAGATTTATACAGTGTCCCGAGCAGGACATGAACGCTGGACCACAGAAACTGCAGCCACGCATTCTACCACTGTGCTAGCCAGTTACTTATTCGTGACGGCTTTCTGGTGCTTATTGGCGTATGTGTAAACAAGGCTCTACCAGGTCTCCTTGGCGAAATTACGAAAGGGCCTGCAGACAGTTGTGTACAGCCATGGCTGATAGTGCTGGACCAGGGTCCAAGGAGTGTTGGAGAACAGACAGTTGTGTACATTACGCCTCACCCGCCCAATCGGATTACTTTTGGCAACTATCCACATGATCTATTATATTTTTATTGGTCCCGACGGAGACTTGGGCAGGTCCCGAAGGACACTAGGTTAGGTTCCTGAAGGTAGCCACAGTCTAAGTTAGGTTAGCTCAGGTCAGGTTGTTTCGTCTGGTAATAAAAAAAATATTTATTCTAATACAAACTTATTGAATTTCCTGCCCAACTGGGTTACGTATTGGTTTATTTCTCTGGGTCAATTAGAGACGCCAGGCGTAATGTGCTCAACTGCCTTTACCGAAATTACCCTCTCATAAACTTCAGAATTTCCCTGTTTGCCTTCAAAATTCCCTGTTTATTCTTGAAAATGGTAATACAACAACGATATTTTATCTGGTCGAACTTGTCCTGTTTACTTTTGAACATTCTTCATACGATTTCCCAATGTGGACTTAAACATTGAAATATTCCTTATCATGTAACACTGCACACGGAGGTGAAAATCAGATAGGCCAGAGACCCTCCCATGTAAATATATACAAAGCTAAATACATACAAATAAAATACATGTTTTTTACGTATTTACACATAATAAAACAGTCTCCAAAATAAAACGAGCATAGAAATGGACAACTTCGGTTCTCAGAAAGTGTGAGAATCGAGGAAGAAGACAATCGCAATATTTACCATAATTATTTTAGTAAGGAGAGAACATGGCAGTCAGTGAGATAAGAACAGTAACAAATTAATACAAATAAATCAAGCTAATTATTGCGTGCAAAACAGTCATACAACATAAAATGAAAATCTTCAGACAAGCGGAAAGCAGAATCATTGGAAGGAGACACGAGATGAAACAAATGTCATCATCAATCAGAATAGCACAACTGTTTCAGTAATTGGGGTCACATTCGACACAAGACCAATGATGCTGACTCCACAAAGTTTCCGGCACGTGAGAGCCGGAGGGAGAGAGGGAGAGGGAGGGAAGGAGGGAGGGAGAGGGAGGGAGAGGGAGGGAGGGAAGGAGGAAACGAGATGGGAGAAGTGGTGGGGAGGGAAGTAGGAAATGAGGTGGGTGGGATGTAGTTGGGGGGAGAATGAGGGAGGGACTTAGGAACAGGTATATAAGAACTAGTGGGGCCAGACCTCAGCATCCTTTTCTTGGACTCACAGCACAATCATGGTAAGAAAAACAATTCAGTCACAATAAAAACATTAGTATCTTTAGCCACTAGAGGTCAATACAATTCGCTCTACTGATCGAATGTATAATTATATACCTGTATTTCATGTATATATACTGAGAATATTGAATGAGTTGTGTTGTAGTAGGAATAGAAACATAATGAATTTCCAAAGGATATTTACAGTTTTAGTAAAGCTATTTAACTGATCTCTAACAGTAATAGGTAATAATTTATATATCCCTGTGTCTGTGCTGTATGAATGAATGAATGAGTGAATGGAGAGGTTTGTTGTACAGCTACAATCAAATAACCATCAACACTTTCCTTTCATCGTGCAAATAAATCAGTATCACATCAAAATATAATCATACAACACCTTACGTCAACTCAACCCCCTCAGTTATTATTATTATGAGGTGCTGTTTCCGAGAGGTGGTGTTTTGAGACAATGTTCTGACTACAACACGAGGGTCCTTAATAGTTGAATGCTAGTTCTTGTGGGAGGGAGCTGAAAATTTAGTGTAGTTAATTAAGGAACCCTGTGATGTAGTCAGAACATTTGAGGTAAACGAGTCCTTCAAATACGGCCACGATACACCACCTACATGGGAGGAGCGTGTTTTGTGGCATAGTCAGGAGGAATCATGCAAAAGCCTCCAATTTCCATACACAATTACAGGGTCCTTAAAAGGGGAGATAGATAATATGAGTGTAACCATTTCACATGATATTCAACCTCTGTGTTATTGTTTACTTCATTTTTCCATCCCTGTCCCAGAAGCCCATCCATCCACCCAATGAAACAAGTGAAAACATATAATAGTGATGATGGTGAATTTAGATGTTATTTTATTTACTAATTTTATATATATTTTTTTCAGAGGTGTTTGATCATCTGCTTGGGAATGTTGCTTGTGGTGGCCTCCTGCCTCGCTTGGGGTGGAGGAGGATATGGTGGAGGTGGTGGTGGATATGGGGGTGGTGGTGGTGGTGGTGGTGGAAAAAGGGGTGGTGGTGGAGGCTATGGAGGAGGAGGTGGAGGTTATGGTGGTGGCGGTGGAGGTGGTAAAAGAGGTGGAGGAGGTGGAGGCTACGGTGGGTATGGAAAATAAGCTGTAGATTAAAAAGGCAACAGAAAAGTGAAATTATTTAAGAGGTCATATTTTGTGATCAATCAATTCATCCAAACTTTATCAGGAAACAGTCCCTCTCGGCATACAAGTCGGGAATTTCTTTTGCGACATAGTTTGAATAAATCATGACCTCACAAAAAAACAGTTTTCTCCTGTTGTGTTCCATTTATGTTACTCTCTATGAAGAAAAAATAACAGCTGAACATTATTGTGGTTTTGGAGTCCCAGGCCTTTACTACAAAAATGTTATTGTATGGTATAGAATAATAAAGGTATAAACTCGACTAAATGTTTGAAGTATTCTATAATCCTACCTCTCTTCCATTTCTTTTAATAAATATGTTATCACTCCTTTATATAATTACTGGATCGGGATTTGAAAATTGTGTGTATACATGTATATCAGAAAACAAAAAGAATCATTTATATATTTTTGTACTGAATATTCAGGGAAATTTTCCTTGGAGATATTTTAGCATTCCTTCCATCTGTTTTCTGATTAGATATAGATCACAATAAACCAAATGAGTAAAATAGATAGGTATTTAATTTGAAAGAAATTGGTCTGGTGTGGTATTATACTTAGTCTGCTATAGGAAAAAATGGTCTTACAAAAGAAAAAAAATCTTTAGGCAATAGGAGTGTATGGAATGTAATGTGGATTATTAAGGCATGAGTACAACACACAACTATAATATTTTATATGAAATTAAACCTGCTATAGATTAGAATATTAAGAAAGAAACACAACAGTAGACTGCCATGTGGGTGTTTGCTTAACTCTATGTTTGGCTGTATGGTTTTTCACTGCATCAATTGACCTTTAAAGTGTAAATGCTGTAAACACCAACAGGCGGCGTATTACACTTGATAACATACCGGTAGTGGTCTTACTACAAAACTGAAAGTATAATCACACATATTAAAGCAAAAAGTGCTGGAAAGATCCCGATTACAAACTGTGAAATAAAAAATATTAGAAGCAGTATTGCTGATGAAAAAGCTCCAAACCTGTTTGTCATTCACAAGGAAAAGCTTACGAGTTAAGCTGCAAGGGGCACCATTACTGAAGGTTAAAGAGTATAAACATAAATAAATATACTGAATTCCTAATCATGATGTGCAGGAACTCTATTCAAAGGGAGAGTATACTTTTGGTACATTGGAGCGCCTTGATTCCTCCAAAGTGTGCCAGAAAACAGAACCAGAGGAACAAAAATAATGGTGGCCTGTTGCTTAGAATAGTTTGGAGGAACAATTTGCTCCGGATTTACCAACAATGTATCATCCCCTTAACCTATTCAACACAGATACAGCACAGAAAAAAATCAACAGGATTAGAGTGAGGGAAGAACATGATTACACGAGGTTAAGTAGATCTTTATGATAATCCTGAACAACAAAACTCACCCCTCTATATACTCGTTATTTAATCTATGAAAAAAAAAAGAATATATGATAGACAGTAAAGTCTTTTGACGATGTATAAAACTAAAGAAAATTCAACGATAACCACAAAAAAAAAAAAAAAAAAAAAAAAAATAATAATGTAGATATATATATAAACAGATAATTATTCTCTTTGGCACATCGACGTCAGTGATAAGGTTTTGTTGTGTTTTTTCTCAGATATGAATGTAGGTGAGAGAATGGCACGTTTCAAATGCGAAGGGGTGAATGTGTGGTCTATATTTCCCTTCAGCAAAACCAATGAAAAGGTTTGAATAATATTCTTAATACCAGAGAGCTGATGATAATTATTACATTCGATAAAAGTGTGTTAAGGGGGTGCGCGAAAAGGGGGACAGACTTGGGGGGTTTTAAGGGGGTGCGGGAGTAGGGGATAGGCTTGGGGGGGGTTTAGGGGGTTGCAGGAGTAGGGGATAGGCTTGGGGGGGGGTTTAGGGGGTGCAGGAGTAGGGGACAGGCTTGGGGGGGTTTGGGGGGTGCGGGAGTAGGGGGACAGGCTTGGGGGGGGTGTTAGGGGGTTGCGGGAATAGGGGACAGGCTTTCTACCCACCCCAAGCCTGTCCCCCTATTCCCGCACTCCCCCCCCCCCCAAGCCTGTCCCCCTATTCCCGCACCCCCCAAACCCCTCCCCCAAGCGTGTCCCCTACTCCTGCACCCCTTTAAGAGAGGTGATTTTCTTGAGATAAAACTAATTATGTGTCGTGGTCTTATACACCAAACTCAGAGGAAGTACTGTGTGAAGTATCAGAGAGATCCTTCCTCAAATACCAGTACTATACACCTCAATTTCTCAACTTGTCATGGTAATTTTCAGATATAATTTTATTGTGACCTTTAAAGTAGACTCAACGACTCAATAGAAAAGAATACTGTTCAAGAACTATTAGAAAGAAGCTTGGAACCCTACCGAGTAATTTTGAATTCCAAAGAAAACAAAACAAAAACTATTTAGGTTTATTATTAATCATATATACTTATATAAAATCAAGAAATAAAGAGGAGAAAAAACAAAAATTAAAGGAACACCTGCCATTAATCACACGGGTTTATTGCATCAAGATTAAGGTTATATTACCAACACGACCTGACTTTCTGACACCACAAGGATATGGTAGGTCATTGGTGAAGGGAGAGTAGGGTCGAAGGGGAGAGGGGGAGGGAAAGGGAGAGGAGGGTTGAGGGAGGAAAGGAGGGTAGAGGGAGAGAAGGAGGGTCGAGGGGGCGGGAGATGGGGAGGGAGAGAAGGAGGGTCGAGGGGGCGGGAGATGGGGAGGGGAAGAAGGGTCGAGGGGGAGAGGAGGGTCGAGGGAGGAAAGAAGGGTCGAGGGAGGAAATGAGGGTCGAGGGAGAAGGGGGAGGCAGAGGGAATGTGGAGAAGGTATGACTTGGTATATAAGCCTGGCTCTGTGTTAACTTCCCATCCAATCTCTTGGGTCCTCTTTCAACAGAACGACATGGTAAGTTCTTTCAGTATCGGAGTAACACTTGTAAAATTGTGTTCAACCAAAGACAGCAATATAATAATTCCAAGCCTTTTATATGCAAGAATGAGGTGGATGTGAATATTGAGGATGATGTGAAGAATGAGGAGGATGTGAAGAATGAGGAGGATGTGAAGAATGAGGGAGGATGATGTGAAGAATGAGGATGGAGGATGTAAAGAATGAGGATGGATGATGTGAAGAATGAGGAGGATGTGAAGAAAACTCACAATGGCAGACGAAATGATGTATGGAAATGCATCTTTACGTCTTGCACTATGGGATGTTCAGTGTGAATATTCCTCTAAATAATGAAGAGGATGATGAAATTGTGTCATCCAAGTAGACTAAGAGTGTTCAAAATATATGCTGTGAATTCATTGATAAGTAAAATGCGTAAGTTTGCGTTCTCTAAATATAAGCTCCAGAGTAAAAACACTTTATATATATATATCTATATATATATATATATATATATATATATATATATATATATATATATATATATATATATATATATATATATATATATATATATATATATATATATATATATATATATATATATATATATATATATATATATATATATATATATATATATATGCAAATAAATCACTTGGTGGCACGTGATCCAGGAATATGCGTAAATCCACAAGGAAGGAAAAATAAACGCGGAGTCCCAAGCGCTTTCGTGTATTCACATTTCCCCTGAAGATGTGAATACACGAAAGCGCTTAGGACTCCGCGTTTATTTTTCCTTCCTTGTGGATTTACGCATATATATATATATATATATATATATATATATATATATATATATATATATATATATATATATATATATATATATCAGTAAGTCGATTAAAAATGAGTTCCCCTGCATTAATATACCAAGTTGTTTTCTTATCAATATTCTGATAATGCTCTTGTTATTATCATTATCATTATCATTATCATTATTATCATTATTATCATTATTATCATTATCATTATTAACATTATCATTATCATTATCAATATCATTATCATTATTATTATTATTATTATTATTATTATTATTATTATTGTCATTATTATCATTATTATCATTATCATCATTATCATTATCACTATCACTATTATTATTATTATTATCATTATTAATATTATCATTATTATTATTATTATTATTATAATCATTATGATTATTATTATTATTATTATTATTATTTTCTTCTTCAGAGATTGTTGTTGTTGTTTGTGGGTGTGGTCCTCCTGGTGGCCTCCTGCTTGGCCGGGGGTGGAGGTGGTGGAGGAAGAGGTGGTGGAGGCTACGGTGGTGGAGGAAGAGGAGGTGGAGGCTTCAGCGGAGGAGGTGGAGGCTTCAGCGGAGGAGGAGGAAGATACGGCGGTGGAGGTGGAGGCTATGGAGGTGGCGGTGGTGGAGGAGGAGGTGGAGGCTACAGTGGTGGAGGAGGAAGAGGAGGTGGAGGCTATGGTGGAGGAGGTGGAGGCTCTGGTGGAGGAGGAAGAGGAGGTGGAGGCTACGGTGGCAGTGGAGGTGGTGGTGGTGGAGGCTACGGAGGTGGTGGTGGTGGAGGCTTCAGCAGTGAAGAAGGAAGAGGAGGTGGAGGCTACAGTGGTGGAGGTGGTGGTGGTGGAGGCTATGGAGGTAATGGTGGTGGAGGCTTCAGCAGTGGAGGAGGAAGGGGTGGTGGAGGCTACAGTGGTGGTGGTGGAGGCTATGGAGGTAGTGGTGGTGGAGGCTTCAGCAGTGGAGGAGGAAGAGGTGGTGGAGGCTACAGTGGTGGAGGAGGAAGTGGTGGTGGAGGTTACAGCAGTGGAGGAGGAAGAGGTGGTGGAGGTTACAGCAGTGGAGGAGGAAGTGGTGGTGGAGGCTACAGTGGTGGTGGAGGCTATGGAGGTAGTGGTGGTGGAGGCTATGGAGGTAGCAGTGGTGGAGGACGAGGTGGTGGAGGATACAGCAGTGGTGGTGGAGGGTACGGAGGTAGTGGTGGTGGAGGTGGCGGCTACGGAGGTCGTGGTGGTGGAGGAAGAGGTGGTGGAGGATACAGCAGTGGAGGTGGAGGATTCGGAGGTGGCGGAGGAAGAGGAGGTGGAGGATACGGCGGAGGTGGCGGAGGAAGAGGTGGTGGTGGCTACGGAGGTGGTGGAGGTGGTGGTGGAGGAAGGTATGGAAAATAAGTACCATAATAACCAAATCTCTTCCACAACCCTCAACAACCATACACGGGTTATACACAGTCAAGCAGGAGCAGTCTTTATCTATACATTATTAGTCTTTATCTATACATTACTTGTCTTTATCTATACATTATCAGTCTTTATGTATACATTATCAGTCTTTATCTATACATTATTACTCTTTATCTATTCATTATTAGTCTTTATCTATTCATTATCAGTCTTTATCTATACATTTTCAGTCTTTATTTATGTATTTTCAACATTAATTTCTGCCTTTCCTTACTTGCAATGTTTTCCTCTCCCAAATAAGATAACAGTTAGTAAAGCAGAATCAGTTGTTATTTTTACATTTCAACACTGATTTTTGCCTTTCCTTTCTTGCAATATTATCCTTCCTTTCCAATATCCTCCACTTAGTAAACATAGTCTCATCTGTATACTCTACTTGTTAAATTTGAAGAGAGATAAGGATATGTAGTACAATACTATGATATGCTGCGAATAAATTATTGTGTGTGTGTTTTTAACCAGTGTTTTTTTAAATGTTCCCCAATCTAGGGTATATATAAGTGTTTTCTTTTAGCATCATTATACCTGAACTACATACCATTATGCCTATGTGTGGAGTGGGAATAGATATACTGTAAATAAATCCAGTATTCCATAAATGCTGTGACGTGGCCATATTTTGCTTCATTCCCTAAATATTCTCCACTTACAGTCCTTGACCAGCGCTTAAGGAACCCTGTGATATAGTCAGAAAATTGAAGGTAAATGAGTCCTTCAAATAACTGATTCCTCCAAACTATTCCAAACAACAGAACACCATTATTTTTGTTCATCTGGTCCTGTTTCCTTGCATACTTTGGAGGAATCATGGCACTCCAATGTAATAAAAGTGAATTACCCCCTTAACCCCTTCCTTGGGTAAAAGTAGGGATGGGTTGTGGTGTGTGTTGGTAAGGCCTTGAAGGTGAGAGGGATTAAAGGGGAGATTATTTTGTAGGTGAATTGGGAGGTCTTTGATTCCTCCAAATTATACCAAGAACAGATTCCCTATTAGGTACAGTTGCCATCAGATGACTCAATGCCACCTCCTACACCAACAAGCTTGTTTTCCATGATATTCATTGCAGAAAAGTTAAATCTGCATATTAACAACTTATCACTGGGTTTGTTTCACCCGAGCAGACCACTGAATCTCGGTCCAGTTCATATATTTCACTGATGATACCAGATATAACACCAGTATACCAGTTCATATATTTCAACGATACCAGATATAACACCAGTATACCAGTTCATATATTTCAACGATACCAGATATAACACCAGTATACCAGTTCATATATTTCACTGATGATACCAGATATAACACCAGCATACCAGTTCATGTATTTCACTGATGATAACAGATATAACACCAGCATACCAGTTCATATATTTCAACGATACCAGATATAACACCAGCATACCAGTTCATATATTTCAACGATACCAGATACAACACCAGCATGTTCGTGGATGAGGTGGCCTCGAGTCATCTGATGTCAACTGTACCATTTGGGGCGTCTGTTTTCTGTTATAGTAAGGAGGAATCAGTAGCTTTCCACTTTACCAACGTAAGAATCAAATCTTAAGGGGTTCAATAATGGAATGTCATACCGATGTTTGTTGATAAAAAAAAAAAAATATATATATATATCTCGTAAAATCTTGACCCCGAGTATGGAAAGTGTGAAATATATTTTGATACAAATAAAGACTTTCTGATCAGAGTGCACAGAAATAATGACTGTATTTCAATACACCTGGTTACGGTGCTAAGCATGCGGGATCTAAGCGAGGTGGACTTTAGAGTTAACAATGAGAAAAGAACATATATTACTTTAGTACGAGACTCAAAACGGCTCAACGAGTAAACTTTTAAATAAACGAATCAAATGGCGTATAAGAATATGGTCAAAACTACAACAAAGTAATTAATGCTTTGCTTCTTTTGATAAAAATTGGAACAGATATAATTCATTGTGAGAAACTCGAAGAAGGAAGTCGGAACAGGAACCACGAGTAAACGTACAGTAAATATTTATCTATCTATCGATCTGTCTCTATATCTTTATATTTATATAAATAAATCTTTATATCCATCTATCAATCTATCTATCCACCAAAGAGTATCAAAGTACTCTTTGTCATTATTCTTGAGGATAAGTCAGTCAAGAAATGTGACCTCTGGACTATCATTGAACCATAATTCTTATCCCACTGAATCCCATGAAATATTATAATTATATAATATAACCTTCAGGCTACAAATCATCCTTTTAGAGGGATACATAACTCAATTGTCATCTTTATTGAGATGTGCCTGATAACATTCGATTTTTAGTGTCTTAAAAGGGGTGTCCATTAACTGTATATTATTGCAACTATAATCCCAGCACAACTATAATCCCAGCACAACTATAATCCCAGCACAACTATAACCCCAGCACAACTATAATCCCAGCACAACTATAATCCCAGCACAACTATAATCCCAGCACAACTATAATCCCAGAACAACTATAATCCCAGCACAACTATAATCCCAGCACAACTATAATCCCAGCACAACTATAATCCCAGCACAGCTATAATCCCAGCACAACTATAATCCCAGCACAACTATAATCCCAGCACAATGGACGCAGCAGAATAACAAACTAATGCGGATGCAACGCAGAGCAAGAGTTATGAAATCTACCGTGAGGAACGTCTTGTAAGAAATTAGTAATGTTCATTTTCGGTTATAGATAATAGTTACTGGTGGTGCAACAGGCAATTATGAACAAATAAGAAAGCAGGAAAAATCGAAAATGACTACAAGTATTAATCACACAGGTTCTTGCAGCAAGATTAAGGTTACATTCGAAAAACGACTTGGGTTTCTGACGCCACAAGAGGAGTGGTGAAGGGAGAGGAGGGAGGTGGGACGAAGGAGGAGGCAGTGGGGAGGCAGTGATGTTGTGGCCGCTATATATATAAGTTGGTGTTGTCTCGGCCCACCATCCAATCTCTTGGGTCTTCTAGTCACAGAAGGAAATGGTAGGTTCAATCCAGTACAAAAATAGCATTAATTGATTAGTTCCTTTGCATCAATTATATTTATATATAAATTACATACATTTCGGGGAAAAAAAGTAACTGGAGTAATGTGTCTGAAGTACAGTTGGTCACAGGAATTCCTACACAGGCATTATGGAAAGAGAAGTTATTAATCTGGAAGTACTGCAGTGATTCAATGGTCTACCAAGTAATTCGGTGATTAGTAAAATTATTGTTGCAAGTACGTAGTGTTTCATTTTCTACATGCTGTAAACCTTTGAAAACAACAGCGTGTGCAGGAATTCTTGTAGCCAATAGCACAGTCGACGGTAAAAGTCCTGTTGTCAGATAGCTTGTACTCTGTTACATCCACCTAAATACAAGCTAATGTGTGTCTGTCTGTGTGTTCTAGCAAAAGAGTTTTAATCGGCAGTGAACATGTCGTTGGTTGGGACTAAGATGACAGCGATAACCACTACGTTGGCAACATCATAAAAATAATAGTGAGAAGAGCATTAGAACAAGTGTGTGCCTTCCCAAACACCAAATGAAATCTGAGGATATTACCAACCCATATCACACCAACCCATATCACACCAACCCATATCACACAAACCCATATCACACCTCATTCTTACCATAATCTTCTATATAAATAACAGCGAATGTGTGTTTGTGTGTTTACAAAAAAATCTAGCAAGAGAGTATTAATAGCGGTGACAATGACACAATGGATGGGACTATGACGACAACGATGACCACTACGTTGACAAATCAGTGTCAATCACCTCAACTGTGGCCGTCTAACGTAACCAAGGTGACATCTATATAACAAACTTCATTCTGTGTTCTAAATGGATGACAAGCAATATATTTAACATTCAATTTTAGGACATCATTTTCCTTGACGTTTGTTTGAACAGTAAAGCTTAATTGTCTGTTCGGAGCTGCTGTTAATTAAGCTTGTTTATACACTCGTGATTTCTGACTACCAGGTCTACGAGCTTCACGTCCTCTTCCAGCCATACCTGCATTACATATAAATAAATATATTAGTGACTTCTTTAATGGTCAAGATATACGGCAAAATGTATGCATTTTCAGATCTATTCCTAAATATATGTATTAAGAGTACTGCCAACGTCTGGCCACGACTAGATCACAACTAGGTCTAATACTCCATGGTCAGATATTATGTAACAAGAATGTAAAATTACTGATGGGAGTTTCTTTACCCTCATGGGGGTCCCTATATACCCTAGCATAAACCTTTAGTTGAACATAATGCTCTCATACTTAATCATTATGTTATATTACCATTAAAATGTCTTGGCAACTCATCCAACAATCATCATGGTCGTTATCACGTTACCATCATTCAATTAGAACTCTCTTCCATTACTAGACCAAGGTGTGTGTCAGGGTAAGAGGGACCCCATGGAGATAAAGAAATTCCCTTCCACAACTGTACCAACAAAACGATATTATTAAAGTTGATAAGTCGGGTCACTGGTTTAGGAAATGACACTCAGAGTTAGTTAAAGGATGGTACTAATAATGATTCTCCTCACATGTATTTATATATTTTATGTGTGTGTATGTATATTTTATGTGTGTGTATGTATATTTGCAGAGGTTGTTGTTGGTGTGTGTTGGTGTGTGCCTCCTGGTGGCCTCCTGTCTGGCCTTCAGTGGAGGTGGTGGAAGAAGACGAGGCTACGGTGGAGGAAGAAGCGGTGGTAGAGGATATAGAGGAGGTGGTGGTGGAGGCTACAGGGGCGGTGGTGGAGGCTACAGAGGAGGTGGTGGAGGCTACGGAGGTAAAGGTGGAGGCTACGGAGGTGGAGGCTACGGAGGTGGAGGAAAAGGAGGTGGTGGAGGATACGGAGGTGGAGGATACGGAGGTGGAGGTGGAGGCTACGGAGGTGGAGGAAAAGGAGGTGGTGGAGGATACGGAGGTGGAGGCTACGGAGGTGGAGGTGGAGGCCACGGAGGTGGAGGCTACGGAGGTGGAGGTGGAGGCTACGGAGGAGGAGGAAAAGGAGGTGGAGGAGGATACGGAGGTGGTGGTGGAAAAGGAGGTGGTGGAGGATACGGAGGTTATGGTGGTGGTGGTGGAGGCTACGGAGGTGGTGGAAAAGGTGGTGGAGGTTATGGTGGTGGTGGAGGAGGTTACGGTGGTGGTGGTGGAGGTTACAGTGGAGGAGGATACAGTGGTGGTGGAGGTTATGGTGGAGGAAAAGGTGGTGGTGGTGGAGGCTACAGTGGTGGTGGTGGAGGTTACGGTGGAGGAGGATATAGTGGTGGTGGAGGAAAAGGTGGTGGTGGTGGAGGCTACAGTGGAGGAGGATATAGTGGTGGTGGAGGTTACGGTGGAGGAAAAGGTGGAGGTGGTGGGGGATATGGTGGAGGTGGTGGGGGCTATCGTGGAGGTGGAGGAAAAGGTGGAGGTGGTGGAGGGTACAGTGGTGGAGGAGGTTACGGAGGTAGTGGAGGTTATGGTGGAGGAGGATACAGTGGAGGTGGAGGTTATGGTGGAGGTGGAGGAAAAGGTGGAGGAGGTTACGGGGGTGGTGGAGGTTATGGTGGAGGAGGATACAGTGGAGGTGGAGGTTATGGTGGAGGTGGAGGAAAAGGTGGAGGAGGTTACGGAGGTGGTGGGGGCTATGGTGGAGGAGGATACAGTGGAGGTGGAGGAAAAGGTGGAGGAGGTTACAGTGGAGGTGGAGGTTATGGTGGAGGAGGATACAGTGGAGGTGGAGGCTATGGTGGAGGTGGAGGAAAAGGTGGAGGTGGTGGAGGGTACAGTGGTGGAGGAAAAGGTGGAGGTGGTGGAGGCTATGGCAAATAAACAACTGTGTAAACTAAAGCATTCAACAATTACAAAAAAATACACACATTACTTTATAACATTACTGTATTAAATTTCTTCCTTCACTAAAGCCTTAACAACCACCAAAATACACACATTACTTTATAACAATATAGTAATAAAACCCTTCCTTCACTAATTACTCTTTCAACAATTACCAAACACACATTACTTTATGACATCACTATATTAAATTTCTTCTTTCACTATACACTTTACATTACCGATTACATCAACATTCATCATTTTGGTGTCAATGTTTCATCATCTTTGTTAATGTATGAATTTATGTGCTTTCTTTTTATTGTTGTGTCATATTCATATTTACGTGAGGAGAATAATAATTATACATGCTTGTTACCAAATAAAAAACTATTCTCAGTATTGTTTTCTTCTAGATTATTTATGAATTATCTTCCTTGTGTTTCCCTGGGATTGAATTTCCCCGCAACGTGTACGTGTTTAGAATTATTTAATAAGGAGAAACTTCACAATGGAGCGCCTCGATTCCTCCAAAATATGCCAAGAAACAGAACCTGATAAACAAAAATAATGGTGTTCTGTTACTTTGGAATAGTTTGGAGGAATCAGTTGCTCCAGATTTACCAACACAAAATTTCCTCCTTACATACATATGGTGCTTAAAGTAACAACCTAGGTAGTCATCCATTCAAATCCTTATTGTGTAACCGAGGGGAATCAAACCCAGGACGCATTATTACGAACTTTGTAATAACTCAAGGGGTCAGGGTCGGGGTCGGGGTCGGGGTCGGGGTCGGGGTCGGGGTTGGGGTCGGGGTTTGGGGTTTGGAGGCTGGGGCTGAGGCTGGGGCTGGGGTTGGTTGTGTCTAAATTTTCAATCAAATGAACTGGGCACGGCAATGAGACTATGTTTAAGGATATATATTCTATGGTTAGTTTTATCGCTACAGTCCAAACATCATTATGAGTTTGTTTTGACGTCACATTCCCCCCTTCCCCCCAGGAGCAAAGAGTCGAGCAAGTACACAGTTCGTAATAATGCACCCAGGACCACCTCAACCAAAGACTTTCTCCATTGGTCTCACCTCTCCTCTCTTCCTTCTCTTCGGATGACATCAAAGCCTGGGTGTGAATGCCCGTCAACGTGGTAAAGTGTATAATAATAAGTGGCAGGCAGAGTAAACAAGACTGTATAGTGTGTTAACTCGGTTTTATTCTCGTATATGAGGAGTACATTAATGGGAAGCCCAGTCAGTGAAAATAGTTGGTTGATTGGTTGGCTGACATGTTTATATATCATAGCCACCACCACTACCATTACCACTACCACTACCATGGCCGCTGCTTCCACTACCATGGCTGCCACCTGAGGAGCCGCCAACACTACCCCCAATAGCTGCCGCCGCCGCCATTGCCGCCGCCACCACCACCAGAGGAGCCGCCATAGCCGCTACCACCAGAGGAGCCGCCGCCACCACCACCAGAGGAGCCGCCATAGCCGCTACCACCAGAGGAGCCGCCGCCACCAGAGGAGCCACCGCCACCATAGCCGCCACCACCACTACCAGAGGAGCCGCCACCACCACCAGAGGAGCCGCCATAGCCGCTACCACCAGAGGAGCCGCCGCCACCATAGCCGCCACCACCACCAGAGGAGCCGCCGCCGCCGCCGCCATAGCCGCCACCTCCACCAGAGCCGCCGCCACCACTACCACCATAACCCCCACCACCTCCTCCTCTACCACCACCACCACCACCTCCTCCTCTACCACCACCACCACCACCACTGTAGCCTCCTCCTCCCATGGCCAGACAAGAAGCCACCACAAGTGACACTCCCAAACACACCATCAAACCTCTCTGTTAATATACAATAACAAATACAATGTTAATACAACCACCTAATAATATTATGGATTTGGATATTTTAATGCAATATAATTTGTATGATTCCTTATAGGTGTAAAATGTTTATATCCTAAACAATATTGTCATTTATAGGTAACATGTTATTTTGTCAGTCTAATAATTTTATCAAGTAGCAATTTTATTTCATTCCTTTCAAGGTAATCGCTAGCTTTTTAAAAACTTATGGTAATGCTGTTTTTTGTTTACACAGTGATTGAAGAAATTACAATGTATATCAACAAATATATAGTGAGCTTACAAGTGTTGATTAAGGGGTTAGTACACTCTTGGTAAATCTGGAGCAAATTATTCCTCCAAACTATTACAAGCAACAGACCACCATTATTTTTTTCATCTGGTCCTGTTCATTGGCATACTTTGGAGGAATCAAGGCACTCCAATGTAACAAATGTATACTATCCCCTTAAGTAGGTATCACACGGGCCTATTTTCCTTCATCTTGTGGATAATCTAAGGCTTCCTACGTCCTCCAACCCGTTTTAAAAAGTATAGAGGAAAACGAGAAATCTAAGCAACACAAATTTTGCTTTAGATCTGAGTTTGATGGACGGGAAAAGGAGGTAATAGATGCCAGTGTGTTAGAGCCCTTCAGTTCAGTCATTCATTCTTACCATGTTGTTGTTGTTGGTGAGACTGACTAGAGGAATTGGATGCTGAGTTCTGAAGCCACACGTCTTATATACACATCATCTACTGCTACTCCTCCTCCTCCTCCTCCTCCTCCTTCTCCTTCCTATTTCCTTCTTTCTCTTCGCCTTCCCCCCTCTAACTCCAACAAATAATATGTTACACTGTGAAACCCCTCAGCCATACAATGAGTCACACACAGCAACATTCTCGCTGCATAATGGTGGTGGTGCTTGAGGTCGATTATGTTCTTCACAATATGAGCATTTCGTGACTGTACTTATACAAACTCATTTCATGTAATAGTTTCCTTACTGGTGATGACAAGGTTAAGACAAACGAAACTTTCCCTTAGATATACTTCTATTTAATCACTTATATTACATTAGCCTCAAAGCTTATGTTACATACAGCATCTAGGTGCATTGTTTCTTTGTTTTTCTTACTAATAACAGTTAAGGTTTCCACCTACTCCGAGCAGTGAAATGGTATTAAAATATAGGCCAGGAGTTCTGTACAGAAGTGATGTTACAAAAGAGGTACCATAATTAAGGACAATGTTCAGAATGGGATAAGAAAGTGAGACTAAGTTAAAGATATGGTTGTATTGATGGGAAACATAAGAATGACACAATAGTGTTGAATAAGAAGAAAGTAGAGAGCTGGAGAGAACATATACATCGTTGAACATGAAAAAGGAGTGAAGGGTCAGTATAGATGTATTGGAAATGGTATAAAATAGATTAGAGGAGAGGAGGGTCATGGAGACAAGGAGACCGAGAGCAATCGAATCGTCGATGAAGGATTTATTGAGGAAAATACTGGTGACTGTAAATAGAATGTGCGTGAAGGTACAGACGAAACTTCGTTACTTTTTTTACATAGATAATGTGTAAAATAATAAGAAAGATAATATTAGCACTGGGAGACAGGGAAATATATAAAATAGTTTCCTGTACAAGAGAAAGGAGGATTGGAGTGTTTAGCATCTTTAAGGAATATATCTCCTCAATGCACTCACAGATAATGACTCTGACAAATAACTCGGGCCCATAAATATTTACAGTGTTTTTCAGCCACAGTGTAAAGACGTAGGTATGGCATGATTTGGCTCACAATATCTACAAGTCCAACAAATTTAATCCATATCTATAGTGGCTAAAATAAAATCAGCTTAAAATATAGTCGCATTGCTAGTAAACTTTCTCTCTCCAGCAGACTGACGACGACCTCTTCCAAGCACTCTTACCACGACCTCTCTCCTAACGACCCTCTCATATAGAAGTAAATGACTTGGGTGACACAGCACTCCATCATTGACACAGCTAGTCACTCAGGTTCCATTATGGTGTCTGTGATATACTGCAGTCAGGTGAACTGTTGGATACTAATTCCTCGAAACTGAGCCATAGAAAAAATAATACGGAGGTGGAGGTGGAGGAACGGAGGTGGAGGCTACGGAGGTGGAGGTGGAGGCTACGGAGGAGGAGGAAAAGGAGGTGGAGGAGGATACGGAGGTGGTGGTGGAAAAGGAGGTGGTGGAGGATACGGAGGTTATGGTGGTGGTGGTGGTGGTGGTTACGGTGGTGGTGGTGGAGGTTACGGTGGTGGTGGTGGAGGTTACGGTGGAGGAGGATACAGTGGTGGTGGAGGTTATGGTGGAGGAAAAGGTGGTGGTGGTGGAGGCTACGGTGGTGGTGGTGGAGGTTACGGTGGAGGAGGATACAGTGGTGGTGGAGGTTATGGTGGAGGAAAAGGTGGTGGTGGTGGAGGCTACGGTGGAGGAGGATATAGTGGTGGTGGAGGTTATGGTGGAGGAAAAGGTGGAGGTGGTGGGGGATATGGTGGAGGTGGTGGGGGCTATGGTGGAGGTGGAGGAAAAGGTGGAGGTGGTGGAGGGTACAGTGGTGGAGGAGGTTACGGAGGTAGTGGATGTTATGGTGGAGGAGGATACAGTGGAGGTGGAGGTTATGGTGGAGGTGGAGGAAAAGGTGGAGGAGGTTACGGGGGTGGTGGAGGTTATGGTGGAGGAGGGTACAGTGGAGGTGGAGGTTATGGTGGAGGTGGAGGAAAAGGTGGAGGAGGTTACGGAGGTGGTGGGGGCTATGGTGGAGGAGGATACAGTGGAGGTGGAGGAAAAGGTGGAGGAGGTTACAGTGGAGGTGGAGGTTATGGTGGGGGAGGATACAGTTGAGGTGGAGGCTATGGTGGAGGTGGAGGAAAAGGTGGATGTGGTGGAGGGTACAGTGGTGGAGGAAAAGGTGGAGGTGGTGGAGGCTATGGCAAATAAACAACTGTGTAAACTAAAGCATTCAACAATTACTAAAAAATACACACATTACTTTTTAACATTACTGTATTAAATTTCTTCCTTCACTAAAGCCTTAACAACCACCAAAATACACACATTACTTTATAACAATATAGTAATAAAACCCTTCCTTCACTAATTACTCTTTCAACAATTACCAAACACACATTACTTTATAACATCACTATATTAAATTTCTTCTTTCACTATACACTTTACATTACCGATTACATCAACATTCATCATTTTGGTGTCAATGTTTCATCATCGTTGTTAATGTATGAATTTATGTGCTTTCTTTTTATTGTTGTGTCATATTCATATTTACGTGAGGAGAATAATAATTATACCTGCTTGTTACCAAATAAAAAACTATTCTCAGTATTGTTTTCTTCTAGATTATTTATGAATTATCTTCCTTGTGTTTCCCTGGGATTGAATTTCCCCGCCACGTGTTTAGAATAATTTAATAAGGGGGGAATTTGCCAAGAAACAGAACCTGATAAACAAAAATAATGGTGTTCTGTTACTTTGGAATAGTTTGGAGGATTCAGTTGCTCCAGATTTACCAACACAAAATTTCCCCCTTACATACATATGGTGCTTAAAGTAACAACCTAGGTAGTCATCCATTCAAATCCTTGTTGTGTAACCGAGGGGAATCGAACCCAGGACGCATTATTACGAACTTTATAATAACTCAAGAGGTCAGGGTCAGGGTCGGGGTCGGGGTCGGGGTCGGGGTTTGGGGTTTGGGGGCTGGGGCTGAGGCTGGGGCTGGGGTTGGGGCTGGGGTTGGTTGTGTCTAAATTTTCAATCAAATGAACTGGGCACGGCAATGAGACTATGTTTAAGGATATATATTCTATGGTTAGTTTTATCGCTACAGTCCAAACATCATTATGAGTTTGTTTTGACGTCCCTTTCCCCCCTTCCCCCCAGGAGCAAAGAGTCGAGCTAGTACACAGTTCGTAATAATGCACCCAGGACCACCTCAACCAAAGACGTTCTCCATTGGTCTCAACTCTCCTCTCTTCCTTCTCTTCGGATGACATCAAAGTCTGGGTGTGAATGCCCGTCAACGTGGTAAAGTGTATAATAATAAGTGGCAGGCAGAGTAAACAAGGCTGTATAGTGTGTTAACTCGGTTTTATTCTCGTATATCAGGAGTACATTAATGGGAAGCCCAGTCAGTGATAATAGTTGGTTGATTGGTTGGCTGACATGTTTATATATCATAGCCACCACCACTATCATTACCACTACCACTACCATGGCCGCTGCTTCCACTACCATGGCTGCCACCTGAGGAGCCGCCAACACTACCCCCAATAGCTGCTTCCGCCGCCATTGCCGCCGCCACCACCACCAGAGGAGCCGCCATAGCCGCTACCACCAGAGGAGCCAACGCCACCACCACCAGAGGAGCCGCCATAGCCGCTACCACCAGAGGAGCCGCCGCCACCAGAGGAGCCGCCGCCACCATAGCCGCCACCACCACTACCAGAGGAGCCGCCACCACCACCAGAGGAGCCGCCATAGCCGCTACCACCAGAGGAGCTGCCGCCACCAGAGGAGCCGCCGCCGCCATAGCCGCCACCTCCACCAGAGCCGCCGCCACCACTACCACCATAACCCCCACCACCTCCTCCTCTACCACCACCACCACCACCTCCTCCTCTACCACCACCACCACCACCACTGTAGCCTCCTCCTCCCATGGCCAGACAAGAAGCCACCACAAGTGACACTCCCAAACACACCATCAAACCTCTCTGTTAATATACAACAACAAATACAATGTTAATACAACCACCTAATAATATTATGCATTTGGATATTTTAATGCAATATAATTTGTATGATTCCTTATAGGTGTAAAATGTTTATATCCAAAACAATATTGTCATTTATAGGTAACATGTTATTTTGTCAGTCTAATAATTTTATCAAGTAGCAATTTTATTTCATTCCTTTCAAGGTAATCGCTAACTTTTTAAAAACTTGTGGTAATGCTGTTTTTTGTTTACACAGTGACTGAAGAAATTACAATGTATATCAACAAATATATAGTGAGCTTACAAGTGTTGATTAAGGGGTTAGTACACTCTTGGTAAATCTGGAGCAAATTATTCCTCCAAACTATTACAAGCAACAGACCACCATTATTTTTTTTCATCTGGTCCTGTTCATTGGCATACTTTGGAGGAATCAAGGCACTCCAATGTAACAAATGTATACTATCCCCTTATGTAGGTATCACACGGGCCTATTTCCCTTCATCTTGTGGATAATCTAAGGCTTCCTACGTCCTCCAACCCGTTTTAAAAAGTATAGAGGAAAACGAGAAATCTAAGCAACACAAATTTTGCTTTAGATCTGAGTTTGATGGACGGGAAAAGGAGGTAATAGATGCCTGTGTGTTAGACCCCTTCAGTTCAGTCATTGATTCTTACCATGTTGTTGTTGTTGGTGAGACTGACTAGAGGAATTGGATGCTGAGTTCTGAAGCCACACGTCTTATATACACATCATCTACTCCTCCTCCTCCTCCTCCTCCTCCTCCTCCTCCTCCTTCTCCTTCTCCTCCTTCCTACTTCCTTATTTCTCTTCGCCTTCCCCCCTCTAACTCCAACAAATAATATGTTACACTGTGAAACCCCTCAGCCATACAATGAGTCACACACAGCAACATTCTCGCTGCATAATGGTGGTGGTGCTTGAGGTCGATTATGTTCTTCACAATATGAGCATTTCGTGACTGTACTTATACAAACTCATTTCATGTAATAGTTTCCTTACTGGTGATGACAAGGTTAAGACAAACGAAACTTTCCCTTAGATATACTTCTATTAAATCACTTATATTACATTAGCCTCAAAGCTTATGTTACATACAGCATCTAGGTGCATTGTTTCTTTTTTTTTCTTACTAATAACAGTTAAGGTTTCCACCTACTCCGAGCAGTGAAAAGGTATTAAGGTATAGGCTAGGAGTTCTGTACAGAAGTGATGTTACAAAAGAGGTACCATAATTAAGGACAATGTTCAGAATGGGATAAGACAGTGAGACTAAGTTAAAGATATGGTTGTATTGATGGGAAACATAAGAATGACACAATAGTGTTGAATAAGAAGAAAATAGAGAGCTGAAGGGTCAGTATAGATGTATTGGAAATGGTATAAAACAGATTAGAGAAGAGGAGGGTCATGGAGACAAGTAGACCGAGAGCAATCGAATCGTCGATGAAGGATTTATTGAGGAAAATACTGGTGACTGTAAATAGAATGTGCGTGAAGGTACAGACGAAACTTCGTTACTTTTTTATACATAGATAATGTGTAAAATAATAAGAAAGATAATATTAGCACTGGGAGACTGGGAAATATATAAAATAGTTTCCTGTACATGAGAAAGGAGGATTGGAGTGTTTAGCAGCTTCAAGAGAATATATCTCCTCAATGCACTCACAGATAATGACTCTGACAAATAACTCGGGCCCATAAATATTTACAGTGTTTTTCAGCCACAGTGTAAAGACGTAGGTATGGCATGATTTGGCTCACAATATCTACAAGTCCAAAAAATTTAATCCATATCTATAGTGGCTACAATAAAATCGTGTCATACCTGATCAACGCAAATAACAAACCCTGCCCTACTTAAATCAATTTAAAATATAGTCGCATTGCTAGTAAACTTTCTCTCTCCAGCAGACTGACGACGACCTCTTCCAAGCACTCTTACCACGACCTCTTTCCTAACGACCCTCTCATATAGAAGTAAAAGACTTGGGTGACACAGCACTCCATCATTGACACAGCTAGTCACTCAGGTTCCATTATTGTGTCTGTGATATACTGCAGTCAGGTGAACTGTTGGATACTAATTCCTCGAAACTGAGCCATAGAAAAAATAATACGGAGGTGGAGGTGGAGGCCACGGAGGTGGAGGCTACGGGGGTGGAGGTGGAGGCTACGGAGGAGGAGGAAAAGGAGGTGGAGGAGGATACGGAGGTGGTGGTGGAAAAGGAGGTGGTGGAGGATACGGAGGTTATGGTGGTGGTGGTGGAGGTTACGGTGGTGGTGGTGGAGGTTACGGTGGAGGAGGATACAGTGGTGGTGGAGGTTATGGTGGAGGAAAAGGTGGTGGTGGTGGAGGCTACGGTGGTGGTGGTGGAGGTTACGGTGGAGGAGGATACAGTGGTGGTGGAGGTTATGGTGGAGGAAAAGGTGGTGGTGGAGGCTACGGTGGAGGAGGATATAGTGGTGGTGGAGGTTATGGTGGAGGAAAAGGTGGAGGTGGTGGGGGATATGGTGGAGGTGGTGGGGGCTATGGTGGAGGTGGAGGAAAAGGTGGAGGTGGTGGAGGGTACAGTGGTGGAGGAGGTTACGGAGGTAGTGGATGTTATGGTGGAGGAGGATACAGTGGAGGTGGAGGTTATGGTGGAGGTGGAGGAAAAGGTGGAGGAGGTTACGGGGGTGGTGGAGGTTATGGTGGAGGAGGGTACAGTGGAGGTGGAGGTTATGGTGGAGGTGGAGGAAAAGGTGGAGGAGGTTACGGAGGTGGTGGGGGCTATGGTGGAGGAGGATACAGTGGAGGTGGAGGAAAAGGTGGAGGAGGTTACAGTGGAGGTGGAGGTTATGGTGGAGGAGGATACAGTGGAGGTGGAGGCTATGGTGGAGGTGGAGGAAAAGGTGGAGGTGGTGGAGGGTACAGTGGTGGAGGAAAAGGTGGAGGTGGTGGAGGCTACGGCAAATAAACAACTGTGTAAACTAAAGCATTCAACAATTACTAAAAAATACACACATTACTTTATAACATGACTGTATTAAATTTCTTCCTTCACTAAAGCCTTAACAACCACCAAAATACACACATTACTTTATAACAATATTGTAATAAAACCCTTCCTTCACTAATTACTCTTTCAACAATTACCAAACACACATTACTTTATAACAATATTGTAATAAAACCCTTCCTTCACTAATTACTCTTTCAACAATTACCAAAATACACACATTACTTTATAACAATATAGTAATAAAACCCTTCCTTCACTAATTACTCTTTCAACAATGACCAAACACACATTACTTTATAACATCACTATATTAAATTTCTTCTTTCACTATACACTTTACATTACCGATTACATCAACATTCATCATTTTGGTGTCAATGTTTCATCATCGTTGTTAATGTATGAATTTATGTGCTTTCTTTTTATTGTTGTGTCATATTCATATTTACGTGAGGAGAATAATAATTATACCTGCTTGTTACCAAATAAAAAACTATTCTCAGTATTGTTTTCTTCTAGATTATTTATGAATTATCTTCCTTGTGTTTCCCTGGGATTGAATTTCCCCGCAACGTGTACGTGTTTAGAATTATTTAATAAGGAGAAACTTCACAATGGAGCGCCTCGATTCCTCCAAAATATGCCAAGAAACAGAACCTGATAAACAAAAATAATGGTGTTCTGTTACTTTGGAATAGTTTGGAGGAATCAGTTGCTCCAGATTTACCAACACAAAATTTCCTCCTTACATACATATGGTGCTTAAAGTAACAACCTAGGTAGTCATCCATTCAAATCCTTGTTGTGTAACCGAGGGGAATCGAACCCAGGACGCAATATTACGAACTTTATAATAACTCAAGAAGTCAGGGTCAGGGTCGGGGTCGGGGTTTGGGGTTTGGGGGCTGGGGCTGGGGCTGAGGCTGGGGCTGGGGTTGGGGCTGGGGTTGGTTGTGTCTAAATTTTCAATCAAATGAACTGGGCACGGCAATGAGACTATGTTTAAGGATATATATTCTATGGTTAGTTTTATCGCTACAGTCCAAACATCATTATGAGTTTGTTTTGACGTCCCATTCCCCCCTTCCCCCCAGGAGCAAAGAGTTGAGCTAGTACACAGTTCGTAATAATGCACCCAGGACCACCTCAACCAAAGACTTTCTCCATTGGTCTCACCTCTCCTCTCTTCCTTCTCTTCGGATGACATCAAAGTCTGGGTGTGAATGCCCGTCAACGTGGTAAAGTGTATAATAATAAGTGGCAGGCAGAGTAAACAAGGCTGTATAGTGTGTTAACTCGGTTTTATTCTCGTATATCAGGAGTACATTAATGGGAAGCCCAGTCAGTGATAATAGTTGGTTGATTGGTTGGCTGACATGTTTATATATCATAGCCACCACCACTATCATTACCACTACCACTACCATGACCGCTGCTTCCACTACCATGGCTGCCACCTGAGGAGCCGCCAACACTACCCCCAGTAGAGGCCGCCGCCACCATTGCCGCCGCCACCACCACCAGAGGAGCCGCCATAGCCGCTACCACCAGAGGAGCCGCCGCCACCACCACCAGAGGAGCCGCTATAGCCGCTACCACCAGAGGAGCCGCCGCCACCAGAGGAGCCGCCGCCACCATAGCCGCCACCACCACCAGAGGAGCCGCCGCCGCCGCCGCCATAGCCGCCACCTCCACCAGAGCCGCCGCCACCACTACCACCATAACCCCCACCACCTCCTCCTCTACCACCACCACCACCACCTCCTCCTCTACCACCACCACCACCACCACTGTAGCCTCCTCCTCCCATGGCCATACAAGAAGCCACCACAAGTGACACTCCCAAACACACCATCAAACCTCTCTGTTAATATACAACAACAAATACAATGTTAATACAACCACCTAATAATATTATGCATTTGGATATTTTAATGCAATATAATTTGTATGATTCCTTATAGGTGTAAAATGTTTATATCCTAAACAATATTGTCATTTATAGGTAACATGTTATTTTGTCAGTCTAATAATTTTATCAAGTAGCAATTTTATTTCATTCCTTTCAAGGTAATCGCTAGCTTTTTAAAAACTTGTGGTAATGCTGTTTTTTGTTTACACAGTGACTGAAGAAATTACAATGTATATCAACAAATATATAGTGAGTTTACAAGTGTTGATTAAGGGGTTAGTACACTCTTGGTAAATCTGGAGCAAATTATTCCTCCAAACTATTACAAGCAACAGACCACCATTATTTTTGTTCATCTGGTCCTGTTCATTGGCATACTTTGGAGGAATCAAGGCACTCCAATGTAACAAATGTATACTATCCCCTTATGTAGGTATCACACGGGCCTATTTCCCTTCATCTTGTGGATAATCTAAGGCTTCCTACGTCCTCCAACCCGTTTTAAAAAGTATAGAGGAAAACGAGGAATCATTCTAAGCAACACAAATTTTGCTTTAGATCTGAGTTTGATGGACGGGAAAAGGAGGTAATAGATGCCTGTGTGTTAGACCCCTTCAGTTCAGTCATTGATTCTTACCATGTTGTTGTTGTTGGTGAGACTGACTAGAGGAATTGGATGCTGAGTTCTGAAGCCACACGTCTTATATACACATCATCTACTACTACTACTACTACTCCTCCTCCTCCTCCTCCTCCTTCTCCTTCCTATTTCCTTCTTTCTCTTCGCCTTCCCCCCTCTAACTCCAACAAATAATATGTTACACTGTGAAACCCCTCAGCCATACAATGAGTCACACACAGCAACATTCTCGCTGCATAATGGTGGTGGTGCTTGAGGTCGATTATGTTCTTCACAATATGAGCATTTCGTGACTGTACTTATACAAACTCATTTCATGTAATAGTTTCCTTACTGGTGATGACAAGGTTAAGACAAACGAAACTTTCCCTTAGATATACTTTTATTAAATCACTTATATTACATTAGCCTCAAAGCTTATGTTACATACAGCATCTAGGTGCATTGTTTCTTTGTTTTTCTTACTAATAATAGTTAAGGTTTCCACCTACTCCGAGCAGTGAAATGGTATTAAAGTATAGGCCAGGAGTTCTGTAGAGAAGTGATGTTACAAAAGAGGTACCATAATTAAGGACAATGTTCAGAATGGGATAAGAAAGTGAGACTAAGTTAAAGATATGGTTGTATTGATGGGAAACATAAGAATGACACAATAGTGTTGAATAAGAAGAAAGTAGAGAGCTGGAGAGAACATATACATCGTTGAACATGAAAAAGGAGTGAAGGGTCAGTATAGATGTATTGGAAATGGTATAAAATAGATTAGAGGAGAGGAGGTTTATGGAGACAAGAAGACCGAGAGCAATCGAATCGTCGATGAAGGATTTATTGAGGAAAATACTGGTGACTGTAAATAGAATGTGCGTGAAGGTACAGACGAAACTTCGTTACTTTTTTTACATAGATAATGTGTAAAATAATAAGAAAGATAATATTAGCACTGGGAGACTGGGAAATATATAAAATAGTTTCCTGTACAAGAGAAAGGAGGATTGGAGTGTTTAGCATCTTTAAGGAATATATCTCCTCAATGCACTCACAGATAATGACTCTGACAAATAACTCGGGCCCATAAATATTTACAGTGTTTTTCAGCCACAGTGTAAAGACGTAGGTATGGCATGATTTGGCTCACAATATCTACAAGTCCAACAAATTTAATCCATATCTATAGTGGTTAAAATAAAATCAGCTTAAAATATAGTCGCATTGCTAGTAAACTTTCTCTCTCCAGCAGACTGACGACGACCTCTTCCAAGCACTCTTACCACGACCTCTCTCCTAACGACCCTCTCATATAGAAGTAAATGACTTGGGTGACACAGCACTCCATCATTGACACAGCTAGTCACTCAGGTTCCATTATGGTGTCTGTGATATACTGCAGTCAGGTGAACTGTTGGATACTAATTCCTCGAAACTGAGCCATAGAAAAAATAATACGGAGGTGGAGGTGGAGGCCACGGAGGTGGAGGTGAAGGCTACGGAGGAGGAGGAAAAGGAGGTGGAGGAGGATACGGAGGTGGTGGTGGAAAAGGAGGTGGTGGAGGATACGGAGGTTATGGTGGTGGTGGTGGTGGTTACGGTGGTGGTGGTGGAGGTTACGGTGGTGGTGGTGGAGCTTACGGTGGAGGAGGATACAGTGGTGGTGGAGGTTATGGTGGAGGAAAAGGTGGTGGTTGTGGAGGTTATGGTGGAGGAAAAGGTGGTGGTGGTGGAGGCTACGGTGGTGGTGGTGGAGGTTACGGTGGAGGAGGATACAGTGGTGGTGGAGGTTATGGTGGAGGAAAAGGTGGTGGTGGTGGAGGCTACGGTGGAGGAGGATATAGTGGTGGTGGAGGTTATGGTGGAGGAAAAGGTGGAGGTGGTGGGGGATATGGTGGAGGTGGTGGGGGCTATGGTGGAGGTGGAGGAAAAGGTGGAGGTGGTGGAGGGTACAGTGGTGGAGGAGGTTACGGAGGTAGTGGATGTTATGGTGGAGGAGGATACAGTGGAGGTGGAGGTTATGGTGGAGGTGGAGGAAAAGGTGGAGGAGGTTACGGGGGTGGTGGAGGTTATGGTGGAGGAGGATACAGTGGAGGTGGAGGTTATGGTGGAGGTGGAGGAAAAGGTGGAGGAGGTTACGGAGGTGGTGGGGGCTATGGTGGAGGAGGATACAGTGGAGGTGGAGGAAAAGGTGGAGGAGGTTACAGTGGAGGTGGAGGTTATGGTGGAGGAGGATACAGTGGAGGTGGAGGCTATGGTGGAGGTGGAGGAAAAGGTGGAGGTGGTGGAGGGTACAGTGGTGGAGGAAAAGGTGGAGGTGGTGGAGGCTACGGCAAATAAACAACTGTGTAAACTAAAGCATTCAACAATTACTAAAAAATACACACATTACTTTATAACATTACTGTATTAAATTTCTTCCTTCACTAAAGCCTTAACAACCACCAAAATACACACATTACTTTATAACAATATAGTAATAAAACCCTTCCTTCACTAATTACTCTTTCAACAATTACCAAACACACATTACTTTATAACATCACTATATTAAATTTCTTCTTTCACTATACACTTTACATTACCGATTACATCAACATTCATCATTTTGGTGTCAATGTTTCATCATCGTTGTTAATGTATGAATTTATGTGCCTTCTTTTTATTGTTGTGTCATATTCATATTTACGTGAGGAGAATAATAATTATACCTGCTTGTTACCAAATAAAAAACTATTCTCAGTATTGTTTTCTTCTAGATTATTTATAAATTATCTTCCTTGTGTTTCCCTGGGATTGAATTTCCCCGCCACGTGTTTAGAATAATTTAATAAGGGGGAACTTCACTCTTGTTACAACGGAGCGCCTCGATTCCTCCAAAATATGCCAAGAAACAGAACCTGATGAACAAAAATAATGGTGTTCTGTTACTTTGGAATAGTTTGGAGGATTCAGTTGCTCCAGATTTACCAACACAAAAATTCCCCCTTACATACATATGGTGCTTCAAGTAACAACCTAGGTAGTCATCCATTCAAATCCTTGTTGTGTAACCGAGGGGAATCGAACCCAGGACGCATTATTACGAACTTTATAATAACTCAAGGGGTCAGGGTCGGGGTCGGGATCGGGATCGGGGTCGGGGTCGGGGTCGGGGTCGGGGTCGGGGTTTGGGGTTTGGGGGCTGGGGCTGAGGCTGGGGCTGGGGTTGGGGCTGGGGTTGGTTGTGTCTAAATTTTCAATCAAATGAACTGGGCACGGCAATGAGACTATGTTTAAGGATATATATTCTATGGTTAGTTTTATCGCTACAGTCCAAACATCATTATGAGTTTGTTTTGACGTCCCTTTCCCCCCTTCCCCCCAGGAGCAAAGAGTCGAGCTAGTACACAGTTCGTAATAATGCGCCCAGGACCACCTCAACCAAAGACGTTCTCCATTGGTCTCACCTCTCCTCTCTTCCTTCTCTTCGGATGACATCAAAGTCTGGGTGTGAATGCCCCTGTCAACGTGGTAAAGTGTATAGTAGTAAGTGGCAGGCAGAGTAAACAAGGCTGTATAGTGTGTTAACTCGGTTTTATTCTCGTATATCAGGAGTACATTAATGGGAAGCCCAGTCAGTGATAATAGTTGGTTGATTGGTTGGCTGACATGTTTATATATCATAGCCACCACCACTATCATTACCACTACCACTACCATGGCCGCTGCTTCCACTACCATGGCTGCCACCTGAGGAGCCGCTCAACACTACCCCCTATAGAAGCCGCCGCCACCATTGCCGCCGCCACCACCACCAGAGGAGCCGCCATAGCCGCTACCACCAGAGGAGCCGCCGCCACCACCACCAGAGGAGCCGCCATAGCCGCTACCACCAGAGGAGCCGCCGCCACCAGAGGAGCCGCCGCCACCATAGCCGCCACCTCCACCACCAGAGGAGCCGCCACCACCACCAGAGGAGCCGCCATAGCCGCTACCACCAGAGGAGCCGCCGCCACCAGAGGAGCCGCCGCCGCCATAGCCGCCACCTCCACCAGAGCCGCCGCCACCACTACCACCATAACCCCCACCACCTCCTCCTCTACCACCACCACCACCACCTCCTCCTCTACCACCACCACCACCACCACTGTAGCCTCCTCCTCCCATGGCCAGACAAGAAGCCACCACAAGTGACACTCCCAAACACACCATCAAACCTCTCTGTTAATATACAACAACAAATACAATGTTAATACAACCACCTAATAATATTATGCATTTGGGTATTTTAATGCAATATAATTTGTATGATTCCTTATAGGTGTAAAATGTTTATATCCTAAACAATATTGTCATTTATAGGTAACATGTTATTTTGTCAGTCTAATAATTTTATCAAGTAGCAATTTTATTTCATTCCTTTCAAGGTAATCGCTAGCTTTTTAAAAACTTGTGGTAATGCTGTTTTTTGTTTACACAGTGACTGAAGAAATTACAATGTATATCAACAAATATATAGTGAGCTTACAAGTGTTGATTAAGGGGTTAGTACACTCTTGGTAAATCTGGAGCAAATTATTCCTCCAAGCTATTACAAGCAACAGACCACCATTATTTTTGTTCATCTGGTCCTGTTCATTGGCATACTTTGGAGGAATCAAGGCACTCCAATGTAACAAATGTATACTATCCCCTTATGTAGGTATCACACGGGCCTATTTTCCTTCATCTTGTGGATAATCTAAGGCTTCCTACGTCCTCCAACCCGTTTTAAAAAGTATAGAGGAAAACGAGGAATCATTCTAAGCAACACAAATTTTGCTTTAGATCTGAGTTTGATGGACGGGAAAAGGAGGTA
Source organism: Petrolisthes cinctipes (assembly GCA_033782935.1). Lineage (NCBI taxonomy): Eukaryota > Metazoa > Arthropoda > Malacostraca > Decapoda > Porcellanidae > Petrolisthes > Petrolisthes cinctipes. The sequence goes on along the minus strand of JAWQEG010001100.1, from coordinate 136,996 downwards.
ATAGATGCCTGTGTGTTAGAGCCCTTCAGTTCAGTCATTGATTCTTACCATGTTGTTGTTGTTGGTGAGACTGACTAGAGGAATTGGATGCTGAGTTCTGAAGCCACACGTCTTATATACACATCATCTACTACTACTACTACTACTCCTCCTCCTCCTCCTCCTCCTTCTCCTTCCTACTTCCTTCTTTCTCTTCGCCTTCCCCCCTCTAACTCCAACAAATAATATGTTACACTGTGAAACCCCTCAGCCATACAATGAGTCACACACAGCAACATTCTCGCTGCATAATGGTGGTGGTGCTTGAGGTCGATTATGTTCTTCACAATATGAGCATTTCGTGACTGTACTTATACAAACTCATTTCATGTAATAGTTTCCTTACTGGTGATGACAAGGTTAAGACAAACGAAACTTTCCCTTAGATATACTTCTATTTAATCACTTATATTACATTAGCCTCAAAGCTTATGTTACATACAGCATCTAGGTCATTGTTTCTTTGTTTTTCTTACTAATAACAGTTAAGGTTTCCACCTACTCCGAGCAGTGAAATGGTATTAAAGTATAGGCCAGGAGTTCTGTACAGAAGTGATGTTACAAAAGAGGTACCATAATTAAGGACAATGTTCAGAATGGGATAAGAAAGTGAGACTAAGTTAAAGATATGGTTGTATTGATGGGAAACATAAGAATGACACAATAGTGTTGAATAAGAAGAAAGTAGAGAGCTGGAGAGAACATATACATCGTTGAACATGAAAAAGGAGTGAAGGGTCAGTATAGATGTATTGGAAATGGTATAAAATAGATTAGAGGAGAGGAGGGTCATGGAGACAAGGAGACCGAGAGCAATCGAATCGTCGATGAAGGATTTATTGAGGAAAATACTGGTGACTGTAAATAGAATGTGCGTGAAGGTACAGACGAAACTTCGTTACTTTTTTTACATAGATAATGTGTAAAATAATAAGAAAGATAATATTAGCACTGGGAGACTGGGAAATATATAACATAGTTTCCTGTACAAGAGAAAGGAGGATTGGAGTGTTTAGCATCTTTAAGGAATATGTCTCCTCAATGCACTCACAGATAATGACTCTGACAAATAACTCAGGCCCATAAATATTTACAGTGTTTTTCAGCCACAGTGTAAAGACGTAGGTATGGCATGATTTGGCTCACAATATCTACAAGTCCAACAAATTTAATCCATATCTATAGTGGCTACAATTAAATCGTGTCATACCTGATCAACGCAAATAATAAACCCTGCCCTACTTAAATCAACCTAAAATATAGTTGCATTGCTAGTAAACTTTCTCTCTCCAGCAGACTGACGACGACCTCTTCCAAGCACTCTTACCACGACCTCTCTCCTAACGACCCTCTCATATAGAAGTAAATGACTTGGGTGACACAGCACTCCATCATTGACACAGCTAGTCACTCAGGTTCCATTATGGTGTCTGTGATATACTGCAGTCAGGTGAACTGTTGGATACTAATTCCTCGAAACTGAGCCATAGAAAAAATAATACGGAGGTGGAGGTGGAGGAACGGAGGTGGAGGCTACGGAGGTGGAGGTGGAGGCTACGGAGGAGGAGGAAAAGGAGGTGGAGGAGGATACGGAGGTGGTGGTGGAAAAGGTGGTGGAGGATACGGAGGTTATGGTGGTGGTGGTGGAGGTTACGGTGGTGGTGGTGGAGGTTACGGTGGTGGTGGTGGAGGTTACGGTGGAGGAGGATACAGTGGTGGTGGAGGTTATGGTGGAGGAAAAGGTGGTGGTGGTGGAGGCTACGGTGGTGGTGGTGGAGGTTACGGTGGAGGAGGATACAGTGGTGGTGGAGGTTATGGTGGAGGAAAAGGTGGTGGTGGTGGAGGCTACGGTGGAGGAGGATATAGTGGTGGTGGAGGTTATGGTGGAGGAAAAGGTGGAGGTGGTGGGGGATATGGTGGAGGTGGTGGGGGCTATGGTGGAGGTGGAGGAAAAGGTGGAGGTGGTGGAGGGTACAGTGGTGGAGGAGGTTACGGAGGTAGTGGATGTTATGGTGGAGGAGGATACAGTGGAGGTGGAGGTTATGGTGGAGGTGGAGGAAAAGGTGGAGGAGGTTACGGGGGTGGTGGAGGTTATGGTGGAGGAGGGTACAGTGGAGGTGGAGGTTATGGTGGAGGTGGAGGAAAAGGTGGAGGAGGTTACGGAGGTGGTGGGGGCTATGGTGGAGGAGGATACAGTGGAGGTGGAGGAAAAGGTGGAGGAGGTTACAGTGGAGGTGGAGGTTATGGTGGAGGAGGATACAGTGGAGGTGGAGGCTATGGTGGAGGTGGAGGAAAAGGTGGAGGTGGTGGAGGGTACAGTGGTGGAGGAAAAGGTGGAGGTGGTGGAGGCTATGGCAAATAAACAACTGTGTAAACTAAAGCATTCAACAATTACAAAAAAATACACACATTACTTTATAACATTACTGTATTAAATTTCTTCCTTCACTAAAGCCTTAATAACCACCAAAATACACACATTACTTTATAACAATATTGTAATAAAACCCTTCCTTCACTAATTACTCTTTCAACAATTACCAAACACACATTACTTTATAACAATATAGTAATAAAACCCTTCCTTCACTAATTACTCTTTCAACAATTACCAAAATACACACATTACTTTATAACAATATAGTAATAAAACCCTTCCTTCACTAATTACTCTTTCAACAATGACCAAACACACATTACTTTATGACATTACTGTATTAAATTTCTTCTTTCACTATACACTTTACATTACCGATTACATCAACATTCATCATTTTGGTGTCAATGTTTCATCATCGTTGTTAATGTATGAATTTATGTGCTTTCTTTTTATTGTTGTGTCATATTCATATTTACGTGAGGAGAATAATAATTATACCTGCTTGTTACCAAATAAAAAACTATTCTCAGTATTGTTTTCTTCTAGATTATTTATAAATTATCTTCCTTGTGTTTCCCTGGGATTGAATTTCCCCGCAACGTGTTTAGAATAATTTAATAAGGGGGGAATTTCACTTTTGTTACAATGGAGCACCTCGATTCCTCCAAAATATGCCAAGAAACAGAACCAGATAAACAAAAATAATGGTGTTCTGTTACTTTGGAATAGTTTGGAGGATTCAGTTGCTCCAGATTTACCAACACAAAATTTCCCCCTTACATACATATGGTGCTTAAAGTAACAACCTAGGTAGTCATCCATTCAAATCCTTGTTGTGTAACCGAGGGGAATCGAACCCAGGACGCATTATTACGAACTTTATAATAACTCAAGAAGTCAGGGTCAGGGTCGGGGTCGGGGTTTGGGGTTTGGGGGCTGGGGCTGAGGCTGGGGCTGGGGTTGGGGCTGGGGTTGGTTGTGTCTAAATTTTCAATCAAATGAACTGGGCACGGCAATGAGACTATGTTTAAGGATATATATTCTATGGTTAGTTTTATCGCTACAGTCCAAACATCATTATGAGTTTGTTTTGACGTCCCATTCCCCCCTTCCCCCCAGGAGCAAAGAGTCGAGCTAGTACACAGTTCGTAATAATGCACCCAGGACCACCTCAACCAAAGACTTTCTCCATTGGTCTCACCTCTCCTCTCTTCCTTCTCTTCGGATGACATCAAAGTCTGGGTGTGAATGCCCCCGTCAACGTGGTAAAGTGTATAATAATAAGTGGCAGGCAGAGTAAACAAGGCTGTATATTGTGTTAACTCGGTTTTATTCTCGTATATCAGGAGTACATTAATGGGAAGCCCAGTCAGTGATAATAGTTGGTTGATTGGTTGGCTGACATGTTTATATATCATAGTCACCACCACTATCATTACCACTACCACTACCATGGCCGCTGCTTCCACTACCATGGCTGCCACCTGAGGAGCCGCCAACACTACCCCCAATAGCTGCCGCCGCCGCCATTGCCGCCCCCACCACCACCAGAGGAGCCGCCATAGCCGCTACCACCAGAGGAGCCGCCGCCACCACCACCAGAGGAGCCGCCATAGCCGCTACCACCAGAGGAGCCGCCGCCACCAGAGGAGCCACCGCCACCATAGCCGCCACCACCACTACCAGAGGAGCCGCCACCACCACCAGAGGAGCCGCCATAGCTGCTACCACCAGAGGAGCCGCCGCCACCATAGTCGCCACCACCACCAGAGGAGCCGCCGCCGCCGCCGCCATAACCGCCACCTCCACCAGAGCCGCCGCCACCACTACCACCATAACCCCCACCACCTCCTCCTCTACCACCACCACCACCACCTCCTCCTCTACCACCACCACCACCACCACTGTAGCCTCCTCCTCCCATGGCCAGACAAGAAGCCACCACAAGTGACACTCCCAAACACACCATCAAACCTCTCTGTTAATATACAACAACAAATACAATGTTAATACAACCACCTAATAATATTATGCATTTGGATATTTTAATGCAATATAATTTGTATGATTCCTTATAGGTGTAAAATGTTTATATCCAAAACAATATTGTCATTTATAGGTAACATGTTATTTTGTCAGTCTAATAATTTTATCAAGTAGCAATTTTATTTCATTCCTTTCAAGGTAATCGCTAGCTTTTTAAAAACTTGTGGTAATGCTGTTTTTTGTTTACACAGTGACTGAAGAAATTACAATGTATATCAACAAATATATAGTGAGCTTACAAGTGTTGATTAAGGGGTTAGTACACTCTTGGTAAATCTGGAGCAAATTATTCCTCCAAACTATTACAAGCAACAGACCACCATTATTTTTTTCATCTGGTCCTGTTCATTGGCATACTTTGGAGGAATCAAGGCACTCCAATGTAACAAATGTATACTATCCCCTTATGTAGGTATCACACGGGCCTATTTCCCTTCATCTTGTGGATAATCTAAGGCTTCCTACGTCCTCCAACCCGTTTTAAAAAGTATAGAGGAAAACGAGGAATCATTCTAAGCAACACAAATTTTGCTTTAGATCTGAGTTTGATGGACGGGAAAAGGAGGTAATAGATGCCTGTGTGTTAGACCCCTTCAGTTCAGTCATTCATTCTTACCATGTTGTCGTTGTTGGTGAGACTGACTAGAGGAATTGGATGCTGAGTTCTGAAGCCACACGTCTTATATACACATCATCTACTGCTACTCCTCCTCCTCCTCCTCCTCCTCCTTCTCCTTCCTATTTCCTTCTTTCTCTTCGCCTTCCCCCCTCTAACTCCAACAAATAATATGTTACACTGTGAAACCCCTCAGCCATACAATGAGTCACACACAGCAACATTCTCGCTGCATAATGGTGGTGGTGCTTGAGGTCGATTATGTTCTTCACAATATGAGCATTTCGTGACTGTACTTATACAAACTCATTTCATGTAATAGTTTCCTTACTGGTGATGACAAGGTTAAGACAAACGAAACTTTCCCCTACATAAACATCTATTTAATCACTTATATTACATTAGCCTCAAAGCTTATGTTACATACTGCATCTAGGTGCATTGTTTCTTTTTTTTTCTTACTAATAACAGTTAAGGTTTCCACCTACTCCGAGCAGTGAAAAGGTATTAAAGTATAGGCCAGGAGTTCTGTACAGAAGTGATGTTACAAAAGAGGTACCATAATTAAGGACAATGTTCAGAATGGGATAAGAAAGTGAGACTAAGTTAAAGATATGGTTGTATTGATGGGAAACATAAGAATGACAGAATAGTGTTGAATAAGAAGAAAGTAGAGAGCTGGAGAGAACATTTAAATACATCGTTGAACATGAAAAAGGAGTGAAGGGTCAGTATAGATGTATTGGAAATGGTATAAAATAGATTAGAGGAGAGGAGGGTCATGGAGACAAGTAGACCGAGAGCAATCGAATCGTCGATGAAGGATTTATTGAGGAAAATACTGGTGACTGTAAATAGAATGTGCGTGAAGGTACAGACGAAACTTCGTTACTTTTTTTACATAGAGAATGTGTAAAATAATATGAAAGATAATATTAGCACTGGGAGACAGGGAAATATATAAAATAGTTTCCTGTACAAGAGAAAGGAGGATTGGAGTGTTTAGCAGCTTCAAGAGAATATATCTCCTCAATGCACTCACAGATAATGACTCTGACAAATAACTCTGGCCCATAAATATTTACAGTGTTTTTCAGCCACAGTGTAAAGACGTAGGTATGGCATGATTTGGCTCACAATATCTACAAGTCCAACAAATTTAATCCATATCTATAGTGGCTACAATAAAATCGTGTCATACCTGATCAACGCAAATAATAAACCCTGCCCTACTTAAATCAGCGACCTCTTCCAAGCACTCTTACCACGACCTCTCTCCTAACGACCCTCTCATACAGGGTTATTCAAAACTACATTTACAAAATGACTGGGTAAATTTCTGATATGATGTTAAACATATTTCCATATATATTATTCAAAAATGTAAAAAGTTAATTACACACATGAAAGCCAAATCCCTTGCCGTGGGCGAACGATCGAACACTTTAAAATTAACTCCTCCCCCCACCTCATCCCCTGCTCTCTCTTAAGTGGACGAGGCAAGTTTTAAAACGTATGAAGCAATGAAACCCTTATCGATCATGGGATTCAAACAGATCCGTTGGCTTTTAATCGATCCCAAGGCTTCGTGTTTCTTGTAATATCAGATAAGTTAGTAGTACCGCCCTGGCATCTACACGTATCACTCGGTAAGTGTAACTCGACCACAAAACAATATATAGAGGTACAGTCATGGACAAATCTTTAGGGATACTACTACTCTTTTAGCCTATCTGACATTACAAGAAACACGAATACTTGGGATCAATTCGAAGCCTAAGGATCTGTTTGAATCCCGTGATCGATAAGGGTTTATTGCTTTATACGTTGTATTAAGTTCCCTCGTCTACCCGAGAGAGAACACGAGGTGCTGTGGGGGGGGGGGGGAGAGGAGTTAATTTTAGAAGTGTTCGATCATTCACCCACGGTAATGGATTTGGCTTTCATGTCTGTCATTAACTTTTTAAATTTTTGAAAAATACATATGGAAATATGTTTAACATCATGTCAGGACTTTATCCTGTCATTTTGTAAATGTAGTTTTGAATAACCCTGTATAGAAGTAAATGACTTGGGTGACACAGCACTCCATCATTGACACAGCTAGTCACTCAGGTTCCATTATTGTGTCTGTGATATACTGCAGTCAGGTGAACTGTTGGATACTAATTCCTCGAAACTGAGCCATAGAAAAAATGATACGGAGGTGGAGGTGGAGGCCACGGAGGTGGAGGCTACGGAGGTGGAGGTGGAGGCTACGGAGGAGGAGGAAAAGGAGATGGAGGAGGATACGGAGGTGGTGATGGAAAAGGAGGTGGTGGAGGATACGGAGGTTATGGTGGTGGTGGTGGAGGTTACGGTGGTGGTGGTGGAGGTTACGGTGGAGGAGGATACAGTGGTGGTGGAGGTTATGGTGGAGGAAAAGGTGGTGGTGGTGGAGGCTACGGTGGTGGTGGTGGAGGTTACGGTGGAGGAGGATACAGTGGTGGTGGAGGTTATGGTGGAGGAAAAGGTGGTGGTGGTGGAGGCTACGGTGGTGGTGGTGGAGGTTACGGTGAAGGAGGATATAGTGATGGTGGAGGTTATGGTGGAGGAAAAGGTGGTGGTGGTGGAGGCTACGGTAGAGGAGGATATAGTGGTGGTGGAGGTTATGGTGGAGGAAAAGGTGGAGGTGGTGGGGGATATGGTGGAGGTGGTGGGGGCTATGGTGGAGGTGGAGGAAAAGGTGGAGGTGGTGCAGGGTACAGTGGTGGAGGAGGTTACGGAGGTAGTGGAGGTTATGGTGGAGGAGGATACAGTGGAGGTGGAGGTTATGGTGGAGGTGGAGGAAAAGGTGGAGGAGGTTACGGGGGTGGTGGAGGTTATGGTGGAGGAGGGTACAGTGGAGGTGGAGGTTATGGTGGAGGTGGAGGAAAAGGTGGAGGAGGTTACGGAGGTGGTGGGGGCTATGGTGGAGGAGGATACAGTGGAGGTGGAGGAAAAGGTGGAGGAGGTTACAGTGGAGGTGGAGGTTATGGTGGAGGAGGATACAGTGGAGGTGGAGGCTATGGTGGAGGTGGAGGAAAAGGTGGAGGTGGTGGAGGGTACAGTGGTGGAGGAAAAGGTGGAGGTGGTGGAGGCTATGGCAAATAAACAACTGTGTAAACTAAAGCATTCAACAATTACAAAAAAATACACACATTACTTTATAACATTACTGTATTAAATTTCTTCCTTCACTTTATAAAGCCTTAACAACCACCAAAATACACACATTACTTTATAACAATATAGTAATAAAACCCTCCCTTCACTAATTACTCTTTCAACAATTACCAAACACACATTACTTTATAACATCACTATATTAAATTTCTTCTTTCACTATACACATTACATTACCGATTACATCAACATTCATCATTTTGGTGTCAATGTTTCATCATCTTTGTTAATGTATGAATTTATGTGCTTTCTTTTTATTGTTGTGTCATATTCATATTTACGTGAGGAGAATAATAATTATACCTGCTTGTTACCAAATAAAAAACTATTCTCAGTATTGTTTTCTTCTAGATTATTTATGAATTATCTTCCTTGTGTTTCCCTGGGATTGAATTTCCCTGCCACGTGTTTAGAATAATTTAATAAGGGGGAACTTCACTCTTGTTACAACGGAGCGCCTCGATTCCTCCAAAATATGCCAAGAAACAGAACCTGATGAACAAAAATAATGGTGTTCTGTTACTTTGGAATAGTTTGGAGGATTCAGTTGCTCCAGATTTACCAACACAAAAATTCCCCCTTACATACATGTGGTGCTTAAAGTAACAACCTAGGTAGTCATCCATTCAAATCCTTGTTGTGTAACCGAGGGGAATCGAACCCAGGACGCATTATTACGAACTTTATAATAACTCAAGGGGTCAGGGTCGGGGTCGGGATCGGGATCGGGGTCGGGGTCGGGGTCGGGGTCGGGGTCGGGGTCGGGGTTTGGGGTTTGGGGTTTGGGGGCTGGGGCTGAGGCTGGGGCTGGGGTTGGGGCTGGGGTTGGTTGTGTCTAAATTTTCAATCAAATGAACTGGGCACGGCAATGAGACTATGTTTAAGGATATATATTCTATGGTTAGTTTTATCGCTACAGTCCAAACATCATTATGAGTTTGTTTTGGCGTCCCATTCCCCCCTTCCCCCCAGGAGCAAAGAGTCAAGCTAGTACACAGTTCGTAATAATGCACCCAGGACCACCTCAACCAAAGACGTTCTCCATTAGTCTCAACTCTCCTCTCTTCCTTCTCTTCGGATGACATCAAAGTCTGGGTGTGAATGCCCGTCAACGTGGTAAAGTGTATAATAATAAGTGGCAGGCAGAGTAAACAAGGCTGTGTATTGTGTTAACTCGGTTTTATTCTCGTATATGAGGAGTACATTAATGGGAAGCCCAGTCAGTGATAATAGTTGGTTGATTGGTTGGCTGACATGTTTATATATCATAGCCACCACCACTATCATTACCACTACCACTACCATGGCCGCTGCTTCCACTACCATGGCTGCCACCTGAGGAGCCGCCAACACTACCCCCAATAGAGGCCTCCGCCGCCATTGCCGCCGCCACCACCACCAGAGGAGCCGCCATAGCCGCTACCACCAGAGGAGCCGCCGCCACCACCAGAGGAGCCGCCATAGCCGCTACCACCAGAGGAGCCGCCGCCACCAGAGGAGCCGCCGCCACCATAGCCGCCACCTCCACCACCAGAGGAGCCGCCACCACCACCAGAGGAGCCGCCATAGCCGCTACCACCAGAGGAGCTGCCGCCACCAGAGGAGCCGCCGCCGCCATAGCCGCCACCTCCACCAGAGCCGCCGCCACCACTACCACCATAACCCCCACCACCTCCTCCTCTACCACCACCACCACCACCTCCTCCTCTACCACCACCACCACCACCACTGTAGCCTCCTCCTCCCATGGCCAGACAAGAAGCCACCACAAGTGACACTCCCAAACACACCATCAAACCTCTCTGTTAATATACAACAACAAATACAATGTTAATACAACCACCTAATAATATTATGCATTTGGATATTTTAATGCAATATAATTTGTATGATTCCTTATAGTTGTAAAATGTTTATATCCAAAACAATATTGTCATTTATAGGTAACATGTTATTTTGTCAGTCTAATAATTTTATAAAGTAGCAATTTTATTTCATTCCTTTCAAGGTAATCGCTAGCTTTTTAAAAACTTGTGGTAATGCTGTTTTTTGTTTACACAGTGACTGAAGAAATTACAATGTATATCAACAAATATATAGTGAGCTTACAAGTGTTGATTAAGGGGTTAGTACACTCTTGGTAAATCTGGAGCAAATTATTCCTCCAAACTATTACAAGCAACAGACCACCAGTATTTTTTTTCATCTGGTCCTGTTCATTGGCATACTTTGGAGGAATCAAGGTACTCCAATGTAACAAATGTATACTATCCCCTTATGTAGGTATCACACGGGCCTATTTTCCTTCATCTTGTGGATAATCTAAGGCTTCCTACGTCCTCCAACCCGTTTTAAAAAGTATAGAGGAAAACGAGGAATCATTCTAAGCAACACAAATTTTGCTTTAGATCTGAGTTTGATGGACGGGAAAAGGAGGTAATAGATGCCTGTGTGTTAGAGCCCTTCAGTTCAGTCATTCATTCTTACCATGTTGTTGTTGTTGGTGAGACTGACTAGAGGAATTGGATGCTGAGTTCTGAAGCCACACGTCTTATATACACATCATCTACTACTACTACTACTACTCCTCCTCCTCCTCCTCCTCCTTCTCCTTCCTACTTCCTTCTTTCTCTTCGCCTTCCCCCCTCTAACTCCAACAAATAATATGTTACACTGTGAAACCCCTCAGCCATACAATGAGTCACACACAGCAACATTCTCGCTGCATAATGGTGGTGGTGCTTGAGGTCGATTATGTTCTTCACAATATGAGCATTTCGTGACTGTACTTATACAAACTCATTTCATGTAATAGTTTCCTTACTGGTGATGACAAGGTTAAGACAAACGAAACTTTCCCTTAGATATACTTCTATTTAATCACTTATATTACATTAGCCTCAAAGCTTATGTTACATACAGCATCTAGGTGCATTGTTTCTTTGTTTTTCTTACTAATAACAGTTAAGGTTTCCACCTACTCCGAGCAGTGAAATGGTATTAAAATATAGGCCAGGAGTTCTGTACAGAAGTGATGTTACAAAAGAGGTACCATAATTAAGGACAATGTTCAGAATGGGATAAGAAAGTGAGACTAAGTTAAAGATATGGTTGTATTGATGGGAAACATAAGAATGACAGAATAGTGTTGAATAAGAAGAAAGTAGAGAGCTGGAGAGAACATATACATCGTTGAACATGAAAAAGGAGTGAAGGGTCAGTATAGATGTATTGGAAATGGTATAAAATAGATTAGAGAAGAGGAGGGTCATGGAGACAAGGAGACCGAGAGCAATCGAATCGTCGATGAAGGATTTATTGAGGAAAATACTGGTGACTGTAAATAGAATGTGCGTGAAGGTACAGACGAAACTTCGTTCCTTTTTTTACATAGATAATGTGTAAAATAATAAGAAAGATAATATTAGCACTGGGAGGCTGGGAAATATATAAAATAGTTTCCTGTACAAGAGAAAGGAGGATTGGAGTGTTTAGCATCTTTAAGGAATATATCTCCTCAATGCACTCACAGATAATGACTCTGACAAATAACTCGGGCCCATAAATATTTACAGTGTTTTTCAGCCACAGTGTAAAGACGTAGGTATGGCATGATTTGGCTCACAATATCTACAAGTCCAACAAATTTAATCCATATATATAGTGGTTAAAATAAAATCAGCTTAAAATATAGTCGCATTGCTAGTAAACTTTCTCTCTCCAGCAGACTGACGACGACCTCTTCCAAGCACTCTTACCACGACCTCTTTCCTAACGACCCTCTCATATAGAAGTAAATGACTTGGGTGACACAGCACTCCATCATTGACACAGCTAGTCACTCAGGTTCCATTATTGTGTCTGTGATATACTGCAGTCAGGTGAACTGTTGGATACTAATTCCTCGAAACTGAGCCATAGAAAAAATAATATAATAGAGAATAATGTCTGTGTATGGCTTAGAGGAATCAGTGCTCATCAATTAGTCGGCAGCATTGTAGTTACTTTACCTTTCACACTTGTTTTCTTTGTTTCTTATATACTTTCTTACAATAATCAGATTTGTTGTTCACGCATCATAAATCAGAAATATTCATGCATTTAGTCATTATCATGTCCACAGGCACACAGTGTATCAACTAGTATGTGTGTGTGTGTGTGTGTGTGTGTGTTTATAGATACATATTGTACTGTCACGAGCATAAGTTTCTTTACTCCCATGGCGAGAATGAGGTCGAAGTTGTGGTTGGAGACGGGCCAGGCAAACGAACGGTGAGAGTCAGTATTCAAGTGAACACCTCTAGTGACATGAAGCATCATCCCAACATTATGAACTGGTCCATTTTTGTTCGTCTAGTCCATATCCAACCCCGACTTCGACCTAACTCTCGCCAGGGGGTAAAGAAACTTATGCTCGTGACTGTACATGCATCAAACATACAGTGAGTCAGTTCATAGAAAGAAGGTGGGGAGTGGTATAGTAATCTAAGACAAGGATACTTTACTTATAGTGTTCAGCTCATGTAGAAATTATTTCTATTCCTTTGACCTTCTAAATGATCATCATTAATTATTGCTAATATAGATATTGCTGGGTTATGCATGCAGTTCGTGCACTATCCTATAATTATTAATTCTTATTGAAAAAAATTATGAAAAAGATAACTGTGAAAAACTTGGTTAAACGAATGCAAAAGGCTTTTCAAACAGAAAAGAACCAGGGCAGGAAGAAAGGCAATTTTATTCTGGAATAAAAATAATATCGAAAGGTCTCCATGAGCTAACCTTGTCATCACTGATCAGGAAATATAATGAAACTAACCTTCAGAAAAACAGTCACTAATATTGTGTAGAGCCAACAACATCTGACAGCACTTTCAATTTATCACACAACCACAAGCATGAAAGCCAACGGAAACCTTTTTCGGTAATACTCTAGTTACGTATGACTCAGTATTATGCCTTAGGGATCCTCGATGACACTCAGAGTAAGAGAAAATGGGAAGGGGAGACAAAGAAGGAAGGAAGGATGGAGGGAGTGACGAGTATATAAGATGTATGCCTTCAGAACTCAGCATCCAGTTTCATTTGTCTCTCCATCCACAACACAACAACATGGTAAGTACGCAAAAGAATCTGACAAATAATACTGCCAGTGTGATACCTACTTAGGGGGTGCAGGATTAGGGGACAGGCTTGGGGGGGACTGGGGGTGTGTGGGAATAGGGGGACAGGCTTGGGGTGGGTAGAAAGCCTGTCCCATATTCCCGCACCCCCCTAACCCCCCCAAGCCTGTCCCCCTCCTCCCGCATCTCCCCAAACCCCCCCCGACCCCCCCAAATCCCCCCAAGCCTGTCCCCCTATTCCCGCACCCCCTTAAGGGAATAGTATACATTTGTTACATTGGAGTGCCTTGATTCCTCCAAAGTATGCCAATGCACAGGACCAGATGAACAAAAATAATGGTGGTCTGTTGCCTGAAATAGTTTGGAGGAATAATTTGCTCCAGATTTACCAAGAGTGTACTAACCCCTTAATCAACACTTGTAAGCTCACTATATATTTGTTGATATACATTGTAATTTCTTCAGTCACTGTGTAAACAAAAAACAGCATTACCAAAAGTTTTTAAAAAGCTAGCTATTACCTTGAAAGGAATGAAATAAAATTGCTACTTGATAAAATTATTAGACTGACAAAATAACATGTTACCTATAAATGACAATATTGTTTAGGATATAAACATTTTACACCTATAAGGAATCATACAAATTATATTGCATTAAAATATCCAAATGCATAATATTATTAGGTGGTTGTATTAACATTGTATTTGTTGTTGTATATTAACAGAGAGGTTTGATGGTGTGTTTGGGAGTGTCACTTGTGGTGGCTTCTTGTCTGGCCATGGGAGGAGGAGGCTACAGTGGTGGTGGTGGTGGTGGTAGAGGAGGAGGTGGTGGTGGTGGTGGTAGAGGAGGAGGTGGTGGGGGTTATGGTGGTAGTGGTGGCGGCGGCTCTGGTGGAGGTGGCGGCTATGGCGGCGGCGGCTCCTCTGGTGGCGGCGGCTCCTCTGGTGGTAGCGGCTATGGCGGCTCCTCTGGTGGTGGTGGCGGCTCCTCTGGTGGTGGAGGTGGCGGCTATGGTGGCGGCGGCTCCTCTGGTGGCGGCGGCTCCTCTGGTGGTAGCGGCTATGGCGGCTCCTCTGGTGGTGGTGACGGCGGCAATGGCGGCGGCGGCAGCTATTGGGGGTAGTGTTGGCGGCTCCTCAGGTGGCAGCCATGGTAGTGGAAGCAGCGGTCATGGTAGTGGTAGTGGTAATGGTAGTGGTGGTGGCTATGATATATAAACATGTCAGCCAACCAATCAACCAACTATTATCACTGACTGGGCTTCCCATTAATGTACTCCTGATATACGAGAATAAAACCGAGTTAACACAATATCTGGAACTTTTATAATGAATACCAACACCTTCCTTTCCTTAACTAGACTGATATCATTACAAATGTTTATGAAATCTTAATCTATTAGTTAGCATTTTATAATAAACGTGAAATTTAATTGATAACATGTTACCTATAAATGACAATATTGTTTTGGATATAAACACGCTCTTGTATACCTTATTATAGCACGAATATTTGTCTAGCTTACATATATTATTTCTCAGTTTATTTATCGTGTGACCTTAAAAAAAATGCCCTGCTGAAATAGGGCCTATAATAATTTAACACTCTGAAATTGTCTGGTGAAGAGATGGAATTTGATTTTTTTTAGAGCTACGAAGAAAAAGATATGCTGATTCAGTCTCGATCCCTTCAATATGATTTCGATGATATAATCTACTTCAATAATAGGTGTCAATAATAAGTGTCATATTCATTATTATAACTACACACGGATCTAAATTATTTCGCAGTATCTCATTTTGCTGATGTAAAATGTTAAATAAAATAAAAAGATAGGACTCTTTATTAAGTTCTTTATATAACTTTAGTACAAACCCCAACACTCTGGGGTACTTATTATTATTATTATATATTTTTTTAAGTTCTTTATTTACCTTTAGTACAAGCCCCAACCAACACTCTGGGGAACATTGTCACTAAAAGCCACCATGAAGTTATTTGATATATGGTGGTAAATTAATATGAGTGAATATACGTAAACAATTGCAGTAATATCATGAAAAAGAACAACAACAACAACAACAACAACAACACTGATAAAAATATACGTAAACAATTGCAGTAATATTATGAAAAAGAAGAAGAAGAAGAAGAAGAACAACAACAACAACAACACTGGTAAAAATATAAACTAAAATAATTCGTATTTTAGAGTTAGTTACCCCTAAAGTTGGTCTCGAGTCATCAGGTTTTCTCACAGTGATGCAGGGGTTCATTTCTTTCCACCTACAGATACACACAAGTACATGTACGTAAGGGTTTCTTGGACTTTAATGAGAGATGTATTAATGAGAGAGAAGAGATGGAGGGTGCAAAATGAATAGGTACACGAGACGAGGAGGATGGCCAAGGTGGGGACAAACACATTCATTCCTTTCTGGCTTCTGTTTAATCATAAAATACACAGCACTCACTCCAAATTCTTATATCATGTTGTTCCACTGGAGGGTCAGAATCAAAACATGGGGAGTCTTTAGGTGGTATTTTTAAATGATTAATATTAAAAAGATTGATTGATTGATTGATTGATATTAGGTGCCACAACAGCGAGGTCATATAACACCAGAAAAAGGTGATAGAGAGGTGTGACAGCAAGCAAGAAGGAAATAGGAAGAAAGGAGGGATAGTTGAAAATATTAAAAGGATCTTTGTCGTTTTATTCATATTACAAAATAATATAAATTGAGTGACGATTGAAGAGCCTTTTCTCCTCTTCAATCCCTCTTGTAAATATATCCAGAAAGTTGATGATTTAGTGAATAAATGAAAAATAAATGAAAATGGTAAAGGTGTTAAGGAATGACCGATGATGGAAGGGAGTGGACGAGGGTGATAAAGGGAGTGGATGAGGGTGATAAAGGGAGTGGACGAGGGTGATAAAGGGAGTGGACGGGGGTGATAAAGGAAGTGGACGGGGGTGATAAAGGGAGTGGACGGGGGTGATAAAGGGAGTGGACGGGGGTGATAAAGGGAGTGGACGGGGGTGATAAAGGGAGTGGACGAGGGTGATAAAGGGAGTGGATGAGGGTGATAAAGGGAGTGGATGAGGGTGATAAACGGAGTGGACGGGGGTGATAAAGGGAGTGGATGAGGGTGATAAACGGAGTGGACGAGGGTCATAAAGGGAGTGGGCAAGGGTGATAAAGGGAGTGGACGAGGGTGACAAAGGGAGTGGACGAGGGTGACAAAGGGAGTGGACGGGGGTGATGGTTGAGATGAAAGAGAATTGAGATGAAAGAGAAACTGAGAGTTGTTCCTAGGAGTGACTATAAGAGAATCATGTCACTATAGAAACCAATTAACAGATTTTTACTCTCATCTGGCGAAAGTTAAGTTATATTATATTATATTATAAATAAGTGAGTGTTTTCGTCACTTTCAATCTTCCCCATAATTTATTCTTACGAGACACATACAACACTCAACTTATAGCGGGATAATCATTTCATTTGGTCCTATTTCTTGGCATACTTTGGAGTAATCAAGACACTCTAATGTACCCAAAAAATTGACTTAGCCCTTTCACTCCCACCAGCCAGCGTTAAGGGGGAAGTTTTGTGTTGGTAATTTTGGATCATCTGAATCCTCCAAACTATTCCAAGCAACAGAACACCATTATTTTTGCTCTTCTGGTCCTGCTGTTTTCTAGCATACTTTAGGGGAATCAAGGCACTCCAATGTACAAAAAAAAAAAAAAAAAAAAAAAAAAAAAGACTAAGGGAATAATACACTTTTGATGTACTGGACTAACTTGATTACTCCAAAGTATGTCAGGAAAAAACGTGTCCAGATTAAGTGAAATAATGATATCCTGTTGCTTGGAATAGTTTGGAGGAATCAGTTACTCCAGATTTACCAACACGTACTACCCCCTGAAGCTATGCAGTGTGGTGGTGGGTGGGTTGGAGTGTGAGTGTGAGAGAGTGAACCAGAGCAGAACGTAGCTATCACCACAAAGTCTTTCACTCCTTCACCTCACGTCACCTGCTTCAACGGAGCCCTCACTTATTCGCTCTTTGATTGCCACTAGATCCTTCTTAGTTAACTAAATAAAATTGTCTAGGATTATGTGTTTAAGATGAGACTACTGGGAATAAGGCTTGATATGAGTAGCATGCCAAATCTTGATATCTGTAATTAATCTGGAAAACAAGAAAACCATTCGGAGTTGATCATAAACCAATCACAATTTTCGACGTTAGATTTTTTAAATACAAATGGAATTGATTTCCAAGGTACGAATCGAGCGATAGCACATAAAAATATTTGAAAATACCTTCGGCACAATGAAGTGTTAATGCAGCGATGGAATAATGGAGAGGAATAAGGTTTTCTAAATGAACGATTCAATTCATGAAATGAAATCAAGAATGGCAATTACAAACAAGGTTAATTGTGAAATATCAGTCTGTAGGAGGGTCAAACAATAAAACTAAATATAATAGTAGGAAAATAAAATCATAACAAAATATCAATTATGACAATATTGACAAGACCATTGAGTACTGACAAGAAGGCAACATCCATGTCCCACATTACGCAATTCAGGGAGTCTAGGGACCAGAGGCAAGGCCACCGTATCTATAGGTATCTATAGCCTAGCTCCTAAAATCTGTATTGATATGTTTAGATAATGGATTACGAAGATTAAATATGTTAGCTGCTTATATCAAAATGTTCTCTGTAAATAATGCAGATAGTGACATTAATTTTCAGTTTGATATAATAAGATGCATAAGGAATATTTTGGTACATGTAAGATTGACATTATCCAAAGTCCCAAGCTAATTTTTCATTCATCACAAATGTTTATCAGTGAAGTATTTGTTCTTTAAATATGATGTCTTTCTTAATGTAACACCGGCAATATTATTTTTCTAGTGAGGTCATATGACTCATTATTTATGGGAAAAGACCATGACGTTTCTTGCCTGACTTCACTCACTCCCTCCCTTCCTTCCTTCCCTCCCTCCTTCCCTCCCTCCTTCTCCCTTGCTGGCTCTCTCATTCTTCCCTCCCTACCTTCCCTCCTTGCTGGTTCTCCCTTCCTTCCCTCCCTGCCCTCCCTCCCTATCTCATTTTTCTCTCATTCCTCCTTCACTTCTCTCTTTTTTGTGTTCTCTCGTAGTCTTCTCTCACTCCCCTTCACCCCTTCACTTCCCCTTCACTTCCTCTCTCTTTTACTTTCTCTGTCAGTCTTCTCTTATTCCCTTTCACTCCTTCACTTCCCCTTCACTCCCTCTCTCCTCACGGTCTCTCTCTTTTCTTGTCTTTTCTCCAATTCCATTTTTACTGCTGCCTCTCACCACCATTTCATTCTATCCTATCTTTTTTTTTTTTTTTAATCTCTCTCTCTATTTTTTCTTTCCCTAATCACTTTATCTCTTCCTACAACACACATCCCTGCCTCCCTCCTCTCTGCTATTGTTATCTCTGCCTTACATCTCTCCTCTCTCTACCTCTCCCTCTTACCACTCCTCTCTCTGTCTCACTCCTCCCTGTCTCTCCTCTCATTACTTCTTCCCTCCCTCCCTCCCAACTAAAACTCTCGTTATTCTCTCCCTTTTCGACATCATCTCCCTGTCTCTCTCCTTCCTACATTTTCTCCCTCTCTTCTCCCTGTAGCTCCCATGTCTTACAATCGCTGGCCAAGAGTTCGTTTCCCAGATGGAGTAACTTGCTCGCCATAATTGCCTCACTTCTTTCCACATTCCTGTCACTTTTTTCGCCTCATTATGTCTTGATCAATCCGAATGATTAATCACAAGAAATCAGAAAAAGGAAAACATGAATATCGTGGGAATCATGCAATATTAAAAGAGATTATGCGTATAACTAATTATATAAATTAATATATTATACAGATATATAGATGAATAGATATATATGTATGAGAGATAGATAATGTGGTAACACAATATGATTTTCTAAACTCACTGAAGCAGAGGAAGTGTATACATTTACTTTGCATATTTCCTGGTTACTTGTTTGCTTACACAAGGTTTAAATACTCTTTCCACATTTAACTCATTTTCAGTTATTTGTGCCATAAACTCTTATCATGTCTTATTTATACGTACAGTCGTGGTCAATAATAATCATACATATATGGGTATCTCAAACAATTTACTGTCTAATGTTTTCACGTTCTCATATAATGTTATTGTTTTAAGTAATGCGTAGCTGATTGTAGTAAAGTAAAAGATGGTATTTACCCTATTTATTGGAAAGTTTATCATCTAAGGAACAGAGGGAAGCTGTCAAACTCTTACCTGAGTTACCCCTATATGGATGATTATTATTGACCACGACTGTACATTTTCACAAGAGAAGATTAATGTCTTTGGAAATATTGGGGGCTTCTCTAGTCTTAACAGCAAAGGAGTAAGTTAAGGGAAGTACCTGTTGTGGGCTAATTGGAGGACACGTAGCCCTCCGAACTCTATCATAAAACACGTCTCTACAGTCTTATTATGTGGAGGGATTCTGTTACTTAGGATATCTTAGAGGAATCAGAGCCACCGAATTTCCCACGGCAGGTTACTCCAAAAATGAATGAGGAAAGACAAGTGCTTCTACAACCCCAACGATGCCCTAGAGTCCCTCGTCATCAAACACAGGCCATGACCACGACGATGAAGAAGGAAAGGGTTGAAAAAGAGTGAAGCAGACCGGGACGAGTAAGGGATCTATCACATAATTATTCTTAAGAGGGTATATAGTACAGTGTTGGTAAAGCTGCATGGAGCAAACTATTCTTCCACACTTTCTGTTGATCTGCTTTGGTTCCCTGGTATATTTTAGAGGAATCAAGGTGCTCTAATGTACCATAAGTGTATTACCTCCTTAAATATTCTCCTTCTTCGTCCGTCCTTCAGCCTCCAGACTCGGGTTAGATTTCCCCCAGGGCAAAAATCGCAAGTGTTCTTCCTCAACTTCTGGATGACGGAAGAACCCTGACGTTAAATTTAGGGACCCTGTGATGTAGTCAGAAAATTGGAGGTAAACGAGTACTTCAAATATTGCCACGAAACACACACACCTATATGGAAGGAGTGTGTTTCGTGGTATAGTCATGAGGAATCAGAAGCCTCCAATTATCATACACGATCACAGAGTTCTTAAGGGCATAATACACCTTGAGTATATTAGAACGCCTTAATTCCTCCAAAGTTTGCCAGGAAACAAGACTAGAATAATAAAATAACGGTGGCCTGTTGTCTGGAGTAGTTTGGAGGGATCGTGCAGTTGCTCCAGATTTACCAACACTTTACCTCTCTCCCCTCTTCACCTCTCCTCTTGCCACTCCTCTCTCTGTCTCTCTTCTCATTGTTTTTTCCCTCCCTCCCAACTAAAACTCTGTTATTCTCTCTTCTTTCTATATCATCTCCCTGTCTCTCTCCTCTCTACATTTTCTCCCTTCCTTAACTGACCACATGACGGACGGAAATATAAGCATCCTCTTGTCATCCCCGGTTGATTGAGTTGAGTTGAGTTCAGAGTCGCTGAAGTGAGGCGAGGTGAATAATGACGGAACCAAGTCTGAATGTATTTTTGTGACCCATATCTATTGTTTCCGTGGCACAAGGTCATCGACTCGACTCTCCCTTCCCCAAGATAATGTACGGGTATAAATACGAGCTCATCTGGTTATCTCGACACTAACTGCCAACTCCGCTTTGTGGAAAGAGTTAATCAAGTCTCACCTCACAAGTTCAGCAAAGAAACAATATGGTAAGATGAATTATATTTAACAACGAAATATATAAAGTGTTTTCTCGTCGCTTTCAAAACTACATTAATCTAGATGAAGGTTTTAAAAATAATTAATTTGATGACACAAAATATCAGCGTTTTTACAATAGAACTGTTTGATACAATTAATGAATCCATTATTAGTAATTGATTCATCAAATGTTTCGTGTGTCACATAGAGTTTTACCAACACGACAGACTTTCCATACACTGAGGTACAAATCTGTTTCCTGGGTACAGATATGAAAACTATTCAGCTCTCCAATTCATCAAGAAAAGAAGTATCATACCATTATGTACAGCCACAATCAAATAACCATCGACACTTTCCTTCCATCGTGCAATTATATAAATCAGTATCATATCAAAATATAATCATACCTTACGTCAACTCAACCCCCTCAAGTATTATTATGAGGTGCTGCAAAATCATACACGTGTTGTTGTTTATTACCAAGATATTTACTACGATGGAAGGAAAGTGTCGGTGCATAGTTATTTGATTGTGACTGTACTTAATATATGGTCTGGTGTTAGTTGTGCCTCGAGTATATATCACTCTCACGCCTTATTCCTTCATTCGTTTAGGTTTTTCTTCCTATTCCCTTGTTTGTTCATCATTTCTGTACTCTATCTTCCATTCTTAATTAACATATGACTTGAGTTTTATGTCATCTACTGTTTGTTAGTTTTTCTGTTCTATTTCTGTCTACTTTTTTTTTCTTCTTTAATCAAAATAACTCACATTTCTTTTTCCAATTCTTATTTTTTCTTTCCCACCCTTTTTTTTGCTTTTCTACTTTTTGCTGTTATTTTTTTTTTCGTCTTATGCTTCAATCAAATTTATACTAATTTTTTTACTTGTAATAATTTCCACAGAGAAGTTTGTCATTGGTGTTGGTGTCGGTCCTCGTGGCCTCCACCGTGGCCAGGCCTGGTGGTGGAGGCTATGGTGGAGGAGGTGGAGGCCATGGTGGAGGAGGTGGCGGATTTGGAGGTGGAGGACACGGAGGTGGAGGATTTGGTGGAGGAGGACATGGTGGAGGAGGAGGTGGATACGGAGGTGGAGGATTTGGTGGAGGAGGACATGGAGGCGGCGGCTTTGGCGGTGGCGGACACGGTGGCGGCGGACACGGTGGCGGCGGCGGCTTTGGCGGAGGACATGGAGGCGGCGGTGGAGGCTTTGGAGGAGGCGGATATGGCGGTGGCGGCTTTGGTGGAGGCGGACATGGAGGTGGACATGGTGGCGGCGGCGGTGGCGGCTTTGGTGGTGGTCGTGGATACGGAAAGTAAACAAACAACAACTAAACCACTAACAAACAACGAAAGAAAATAAATGAAAACAATAACAACATAAACACAGGAAAACTATTACACACACACACACACACACACACACACAGGAAAAGTATTACACACACACACACACACACACACACACACACACACACACACACACACACACAAATAAATCAATGAATAAAACGAATAAAACACACACAAAGATGAACACGACAGGAACAAACACTCTTCCTCATCTTTTCCTCCAATAATATCAATCCACATCTTTCCTTTTCTGTTCGAGGGATTTTGAACCTTTGTAATTACATATGCGAAGCTCTTGACTCCTGATGCTTACCTGTCTGTCTTATTTCAGCTCTATCAACATTATCAGCTCTTTTTTCATTCTACAACTCTAACATCTAAATCAACAAAGAAATCTAGAATCACAAGTCCCTTTAATAACACACACATTTTCTCCCTTTTTCCTTATTATAATTCCTTCTTATTATTCCGCATAACCTCTTCTGTATTCCTAATTTCTCTCTAATTCCTACTGCTTATTCTTACGCCACTAATATTCTCATGCCAACATTACCCGCGCTAAACAAACACAGGCAAACAATTAAGTGAGTGTTTAACAGCAGACGAGGAGAAAGTGTAGGTGTGTAGATTATTATTATTTAAACATTGGTGATCTTGGTTTTGTGTTATTGGTTTATTCCGCATACATACAATGTTGTTATGACATAAATATACACACAGTGAATAAATATGCTACTCATTAGGACTTGTTTGTTTTTCTTCACTAAATATTTTGCGATGATGATAGCCGACATAAAGAAAATAGGGGTTATTTGTCCCTAATTTCTCCATTAAATGAAAAGAAAACTAATGTAATTTGGAAAGAGAAGAACAGGTGTATTCTCTTGTCGCAAATATACAGTCACATCCTAGTTTTGTCACCTCTCATGACTCGTGGTAAACTGTGAGACTCAAAGTGTTTTTATGTTTTCCATGAAGCAAAATACCTTCACGAGTTTATGTATCTCTGAGATCACTAGTATGCAAGAAACACGTCAAAGTTTTATGCACGATCCTGTGACAACCAGGGCGTACTATGGTGAATAATTTCAGTATAATAATATTTTTTTTGCACAATTTTCAAGAAATGATTATCAACATGCTAAAAATAATGCTATGAGTTGTTACTGAATTGGACGATACAATATTATAACTGTTGTATATGCATCTGTAGAGGGTGAGGTGGCAGCGACCAAGAGGCTATTCATTCCTCTAAATTGTACTTCATAACAGATCACCTATAAATGAGGTAATCTTCTTCATAGTACTGTACTGTTAGGAAGGGTTAGTAATATGCAGAGACACCTTTACCCCTTAAAAGGTATTACAGTGTTGGTAAATCTGGAGCAACTGATTCCTCTAAACTATTCCAACAAACAAGCCACCATTATTTTTGTTCATCTGACCCTGTTGCCTGGCATACTTTGAAGGAATCAAGGAGCTCCAATGTACCGAAAGTGTATTACATACCCCCTTAAGGAGCGAAACTCTTAAAGGTAGATTGAAGCTCTGTGAAGGTCTCTGATTCCTCCAAACTATGCCACGAATCACATTTGAGGGCGTCAGTTTTCCTGTATAGTTTGGAGGAATCAGTAGCCTTCCAATTTGCCAACAAGAAACTCTCCTTAATTAAGATGTCAAGTATAAAAAGGATATAACATAACATAAATACATGGAAGGTAAAACTAATTAGTAACTAACACAAACACTGATTACCTTATAAAATGGGGCTTAATTTAATAATACTTGGAATCGGCCATTGTAAAATATGATAAGGCTTCAATGCTAACTAAAGGGTTAACTAAAGTACATTTTAACATTTAGTATCTTTAGCGTTGTTTTTTGGTTTGGTAAAGTCGTCCAAAGTCAGGCATAATATATTAGTAATTAAATTAATATTCATAGTCAATGTAAAACAGTAAGAAGTTAAAAAATACGAACAATTAAGGGAAAATGCTCATAGTCAAACTGGGGAGTTAATAAATCCTCCATAATATACCAAAAAACAGATCCCCTATCAGTAACATTAAGGTCTTGTTTTAAGGGGGTTATTCACATTTGTTACATTGGAGTGTCATGATTCCTCCAAAGTATGCCAGGAAACAGGACCAAATGAACAAAAATAATGGTGTTCTGTTGCTTAGAAGAGTTTGGAGGAATTGGTTGCTCCAGATTTACCAACACTGCACTTCCACCATAAGGGATAGTTTTACGAAATCAGTAACTTTCTTATAAATTCAACACCAACAAAAGATTCTCCCCTTGACCTTTGACCTGACATAACGAGTCAAAACACAACATTTATATGAGGGAACTTTATCACCAACATTTCCTGTACTGATATAACCAACACCAGGAGAAGAAGCAGCCAAACATATCCTCGTAAAAAAAAAAAAAAAAAAAAAAAAAAAAAAAAAAAATCTGCTTGAATGGTGTTTGTTTTCTTACTGGGAGGGGTGTGGGAGGATAACAACAACAACAACAACAACAACAACAAATTTCCTCCTTGAATTATGTACCGTATGTTTTCTTACTGGGAGGGGGGGAGGGGGGGAATAGGGGGGGATGGGGGGATGGGGGGAAGAGGGGGAGAGGGGGGGAGGAGGTAAATAATTATGACATCACCCACACCTTCACTAACTTCAACTTCACCAGTCATCACCATCATCATCATCCACTTGGCCCCGGAACCCAAACGTCATTCATCCTTATGTAATTTCTGGTTTGCTTTTTCCCCCGGGGAGTGATTTAGCCAGGTCATGCTTCTTCCATCCATCAGACTGAGACAAATAGACAGACAGACAGACACCACATGGCTTTCCAGGGGTGGGTGTGTGTTGTTGTTAATGTTGTTGTTGAAGTTCCTCAAGCTGTTGTTGTTGTTGTTGTTGTTGTTGGTGGTGGTGGTGGTGGTGGTGGTGGTGGTGGTCGAGGGAGAGGTGGTCGAGGGAGGCTGGTGGAGAGAGAGGTGGTTGAGGGAGGCTGGTGAGAAGGTAGAGGGTGAGGGAGGCTGGTGGAGGTGTGAGGGAGGGTGGTGGAGGTGTGAGGGTGGTGGAGGTGTGAGGGAAAGTGATGGTGGTGGTGAGAAGATAGAGGGTGAGGGAGGGTGCCTCTTATTTTTATTAACGTCAAATTATCAATGCTGTATTCGTAATGTTTATATAACGACTTTTATCATCATTTATTTTCAAAGGTGCATTATCAACTCACAATCTGAAGAATGTTGGAAATATTTTATGACTAGGGAAAGACTATCCGTTTCATTGCAGACCAAATCTATCAAAGAGGTTTGTATGCATTTATTATGACATAGAAAATTTAACTACTCTCAAGGACTTTTCATCTTTCCCTTCCTGTCTGTCTGTCTGTTTGTTTGTCTGTCTATCAATCTATCTTCCCACATCACGTTTTTTATCAGTTTCTCTTTCCATGTTGCTGTCACACCTCTCTATCACGTTTCTCTGGCGCTATATGACCTCGCTGTTGCTGCACCTAGTATCAATCAATGAATCTTTCCATGTTGTTTATTCACAGTGTTAAGGGGGTGCGGGAAGAGGGGGACAGGCTTGGGGGGTGCGGGAGTAGGGGACAGGCTTAGGGGGGTTTTGGGAGGTGCGGGAGTAGGGGGACTGGCTTGGGAGGGGGGGGGGGTTAGAGGGTTGCTGGAATAGGGGACAGCCTTTCTACCCACCTCAAGCCTGTCCCCCTATTCCTGCACCCCCCAAGCCTGTCGACCCCTACTTCCGCACCCCACAAGCCTGTCCCCTACTCCCGCACCCCCTTAAATACCATAAATTTATTCTTCTTTCCAGTAAACCCGACGATGGGGATTGGAAGGGATGGAAGGGATTCGCAAATAAACATCACTCACACACTGGTAGGAACTCCATCCGATACTAGTGTTTTGGCTTTATAAAACTCGGTCCGAACTACAACCTACAGTATACGACTCATAGTTGGGTTCGTACTGGCCAGCACACAAAGAAAAGGAGGAGGAAAAAGAAAAGGAGGAGGAAAAAGAAAAGGAGGAGGAAAAAGAAAAGGAGGAGGAAAAAGAAAAGGAGGAGGAAAAAGAAAAGGAGGAGGAAAAAGAGAAGAAAGGGAGGAGGAAAAAGAGAAGAAAAGGAGGAGAAAAAAGAAAAGGAGGAGGAAAAAGAGAAGAAAAGGAGGAGAAAAAAGAAAAGGAGGAGGAAAAAGAAATGAAAGTGGGAAGAGTAGAACAAGAGAAAGAAGAAAGAGGGATGCGATGATTGAAGTAAGTAAGTAAGTAAGGAGAAAGAGGGAGAGAGATAAACGTGCAACAAGAGAAAGACCAGAGACGAAAAGCAGGCACTACACACACATAGCCTGCATTCGAACTCAGCCGCTTCAGGTGTACTGGGTGGGGAAATGAACAATACCAGGCGATTCGAAGCTTTCTGCACCTCACACTCTGGTCAGAAATTATGTATCACGAGTGTACACTCGCCAGCACTGCTGCGTGGACAGGGGCTCACACATATTAAGAGATGTAGCACTACTGTGATTATTTAGCTCGAAACAATCCACGTGTGTGAGATGTAGTATCCTCGATACACTAGTACATGAAGTGAACTTTGTTGCTTAAGGAACTGAATCACTTAAATCTCTTAAACATGTGAGCCCCTGTACCACGCGGCAGTGCTGGCGACTGTACATGGCAAAGAATCATGCGGACCTTTCTCTTGTATCAACACAGATGGAAAAAAGGCACATCTCCATCATCCAGAAATCATGTTAACTTTCACATAGATCACTTAAGGGGGACATTTTGTGTTGGTAAATCTGGAGCAACTGAATCCTCCAAACTATTCCAAGCAACAGAACACCAATATTTTTGCTTTTCTGGTTCTGTTTCCTGGCATACTTTGGAGGAATCAAGACACTCCTATGTAACAAAAGTGAATTACCCCCTTAATTAAGAACCAGAATAACTTCATCGTCAGAGAGAGAAAAAAAAAAAAAAAAGTGAGAAAGACATCGTTGATATTTTTATTCACAAGAAGAAAATTCGGGGAAGGGAACCATGGATGAAACAATACAACTTTTATCCAACTTTTGTTCCTTGAGTTTAGATACTATTATATGGTCCATTCGCTGTGGGGCAAGGCCGGCGTGACTCATCTCTCCAACCCAAGGTATATATATACATGGAAAGTTGCTCATTACAGACACTCAGCTCTTAGTGAGGAATTATTACACTGATACACGAAGGAG
Organism: Petrolisthes cinctipes; assembly: GCA_033782935.1. Taxonomy (NCBI): domain Eukaryota; kingdom Metazoa; phylum Arthropoda; class Malacostraca; order Decapoda; family Porcellanidae; genus Petrolisthes; species Petrolisthes cinctipes. Next base: position 109,164 of record JAWQEG010001100.1, on the reverse strand, counting down.
CAGACCAGATTCTAACTTAAAATGGTAGGAATACGAGATAGATTATAGCTACGGGTATGGTACTATAATAACTATACTTTTGGTACATTGGAGTGCCTTGATTCATCCAAAATATGCCAGGATATAGGACCAGTTTAACATTAATACTTTGGAGGAATCATTTGCTCCAGATTTACCAACACTATACTACCCCTTTAATTAAAGAGTTGTAATCTGTGTTCTTTTAGTGATGGTGAATATTTATCTGATTGGCTCATACCTTGTATCTGATTGGCTCATAAGGGATTACTAAGTGCAAGATTATTTTTGCTCTTCTGGTTCTGTTTCCTGGCATACTTTGGAGGAATCAAAGCACTCCAATGTACAAAAAAAAATAAAAAATAAAAAAAATTACCACCTTAAGGGGTGAGTATACTTTTGGTACATTGGAGCGCCTTGATTCCTCCAAAGTGTGCCAGGAAACAGAACCAGAGGATCAAAAACAATGGTGGCCTGTTGTCTGGGATAGTTTGGAGGAATCATTTGCTCCGGATTTACCAACACTGTATTCTCACCTTAATTAAGATATTTTACTGTAATGTGTGTACTAAATATTTTCTTTTCACCCCCCCCCCCATCAGAGGAGTGTATTGGTGGTGGTGGTGGTGGTGGTGGCTCTTGTGGCCTCCACCCTCGCCAGGCCTGGAGGTGGAGGTCATGGTGGTGGAGGTGGAGGTCATGGTGGTGGAGGTGGTGGAGGATTTGGTGGAGGAGGTCATGGTGGAGGAGGTGGTGGGTATGGAGGAGGTGGTGGAGGTCATGGTGGAGGAGGTGGAGGTCATGGTGGAGGAGGTCATGGTGGTGGAGGTGGTGGAGGATTTGGTGGAGGAGGTGGCGGCTATGCTGGAGGTTCTGGACATAACAGTTTCAACCTTGGTGGCGGCGGCGGCGGCTATGGTGGTGGTGGCAGTGGCGGCTTCGGTGGAGGTGGTCATGGTGGCGGCGGCGGCGGCTATGGCGGTGGCGGCAGTGGCGGATTCGGTGGAGGTGGTCATGGTGGTGGCGGCGGCGGCTTTGGTGGTGGTGGTCATGGTGGTGGCGGAGGTGGTTATGGCAGTGGTGGCGGCGGCTTTGGTGGTGGCGGTCATGGTGGAGGTGGTGGTCATGGTGGTGGCGGCTTTGGTGGAGGTGGTCATGGTGGAGGTGGTCATGGTGGTGGTGGTGGTGGTGGAGGTTATGGTAAATAAACTTGGACTCTACAACACAACAACATCAACCATCAACTCGGGACAGGAGGAGATATGCATACATAATTATATTTATGGAAAAATATTATATTTTGTTCAATAAAGTTCTTAATTTATCTGAAAATATATTTTTTGTGAATCCTCCTTGAATTTTGTAAGCTGAAATGTTAACCACCTCAATAACATACAATAAACAGTCTACAAAACTAACAATTTGAATAATATTTGTAAAGTATGTCCGTGTCACAAAACTCTGACACTTTAAATTCACCTGCAATAAAACTTGGCATCCACAGCCACAGGTATAGCATTATCAATAGGTGCCAAAGGAAATATCAGCCTGGGCATTTATATGGTTGCCAGTGAAGCCCCAGCAGAAGTCATCTCGCTAAATACTCTACAGCTAACACAATATTATGAACATTATTGGGGTTTTACTTAGGGTCAAGTTTCAGACCGTCGGGCGAAGGTTGCGACCACTCTGCTGGAGCAAGTGTGTTGTACTTCTTAATTAAGATTATACTGAATTGAAAATTATTGTGCATGTCTTCAGGGAAATATGATTTCAAGGTTTGATGCCTTTTTATTTATTTTTTCATGTTCCGACACTGAACATGGCCTTATGAAGCCCGTTACTGAAGCCCATGTCAACTCCTACCCAACCACACACATCAAGACTGGCACCCATCCACAATGAGGGTTGTGAGGGTATATCCTAAATAATGCTGATGTTATGATATCAGCGAGGGTGTTTTACTACGTTCGGTGGCCTTACAGTTAGAGCATGAAACTCTATTTAGAAGAAAAAATATTCTCAGTCCCTCACCTGAGAGGATTCGATCTTTCTAACTTAAGGGCACGAGTCCAGCACACTAACCATGCACTCTGACCATCGTCTGTTTTACGGGACAATTCCAAAGAATCGGTAGTTTTCAATTCGCCTGTAAAATCATTACATACCAAATGCATTGTAGATACGAAAATGATGAGTCATGTATCCTTCACAACAAGAATGATTTAGTCTCTTTTTCTCCTATTCAATTCATGAGGCCAAGTGCTGGGAAAACCGTCTGGTGAAACCTAGACCAAATCATAAACTCAATTCATCGTGCTAAAATTATGAAAGTTGCATATGTTGGAATCACAGGATGCGAAAAACAAAATTAATTATTAGATGTATGTAGTACAGTATGTATGTATGTATTGTTACGCGTGCCTGAATAATTATTCTTTTGTTAGTTTGGCTATCCATTTTTGACAGTGGCTGTGAGAGAAGGAGCGAGAGGGTAGTACAAGCGTCACACCCGGATCTGTTGTGTGCGACGCTATCTTATCTAGTGTGTGCGAAGCTAGATTATTTAATTATTCCATTTTCTTTAAGTATTCTTGTCAGAAGGGTGAACGTGCCTTGGCTAGCTAGAGTCGCTGGACTCGTAACCTCTCTCGCAGCTGCGTTCTGTGATAAGCTCTCCGATTTCATTTCTGTTGACTTCCAATAATTTCTTGGGAGGGAACTTAGGAGTGTTGTGTGTGTTTAAGTCGGGGTTAAAGGAACAGTTAAGAAACGCGCTTGTTTGTCTTTGTGAAGACCACAGTGTACCCTTTGTTTTGCCAATGGAATATAAGGCGAGGGGAGAGCCAGTGAAGATTAGTTACCAGCGGGGACAGGGTCAACTCAGTTTGGGTTTTGTAAGTGTGTGGGTGTATTGAGATTCGGATGGAGACTCGCAACGTTTGATAAGTATAATTTTGTATTTTCTTCTATATTCTTCTCACAGTAACATAGGGTCACTTTCATATTATTACCACTTTCATATTATTACCACTCTCATATTATTACCACTCTCATATTATTACCACTCTCATATTATTACTATTATTACTATTATTATATTATTACATGTGTGTTGTGATGCATTGATGTGTATTTATTATATGTGCCAGTGAAGTGCTAACTTACTATTATTAATTCTGTGTTTACGTGTGCCTAGAGTCTTGTGTTATTGAAGTGATGGCAAGGTGGTAGTGAGTTATTGAGTGATTATTGCAAGTGCATTATATATTTTGGGAACTCTGTCTCACGTTCTGTCATAGTTAGAAATCCTTATTTAATTTATTAAGTCTTTCAGTGTTCATTGTTTGTCTTTGTGTTTGTTCTTATGTGTTAATATATATTATAGTAAAATCAGAGTAGTTTCTCCATCATCTTTTATTCATTATATCCGAACCTGGTTATATGTATGGACGGTCTCTTTGGGTTGTGTTAGCATTCTTTCATATAGGCTGGTTTTGTACTTTTACTTATTATTCATAACTTTAATAGTCAGATACCTGCCACCCAGTGCTATTTTATTCTGTTGATAGCTAACTTTGGAGTAAGTCTAGTCTAGTGACTATTACTGCTCCGTATCTCTACCCTCCGTCCATAACAGTATGTATGTATGGAAAACCTGAGTAACTGGACGTTTATTGTGACCTCACAGATATTTACACATGATAATAATAATTCAAATACAGCTGATTATAAAGGTTTCTCACATTATCATCCCCTTCTGAAAGTCATATCCAATTACACATTTAAAAACAGTATATTATGAGACGCAAACAGTTTATGACATTTTGTTTCATCTCTCACACAAGCACTTTTGAGGATAAAGCTATATTTTGCTTCCATTTGTATAATTTGTAAAATAAGATTCTATGTACACTCGTGATACATAATTTCTGACCAGAGTGTGAGGAGCAAAATACTTCGAATCGCCTGGTATTGCTCATTTCCCCACCCAGTACACATATAGAGACTGAGTTCGAATGCAGGGTATGTGTGTGTGTTGCCCGCCGTTCGTCTCGGGTCAGGGATTACGCATCATGAGTGTACATTTCCAATATTTACCTGAGGGTCACAATAGGGAAACAGTACCGGTGCAGGGGGTCATAATTCGTCTCATTTACCTGCAACAAAGAAAAATAAGATTAAAGCAGAAAATACAAACAAACAATTTATGGATAATATTATATGTAGAAAAGGGTAGCCCAGGGCATTTGCATAAGTGTTTGAATATCATTAACATAACACCACAAAGAAAGAGAAAATATGGAAGAAGAAAATCAAGGGATAGGCCTACACATCATAAGAAATAATTCACATTGCTGGATGACAAACCTTTTTTTAACACTGTTTCTAATTATTGTTATGGATAATTATCATAATCTCCAGTGCCGTATTAAAGGGAGATTCACTTGTTGATTCCTCCATGCTATACCAAGAAACAGACACTCCCATTTGTAACATTGACGTCGTCTCTGTTTCCTGGCATAGTTTGGTGGAATCAATAGCCCTCCATGTTACCAATATGAAAATCTCCCCTTAACCACCACCAGACTTTAATAACATCTGTGTCTTCATGCATCAGTACACTCGTGATACATAATTTCTGACCAGAGACGAACGGCGGGCACTACACACACATAGCCTGCATTCGAACTCAGCCCCTTTAGGTGTACTGGGTGGGGAAATGAACAATACCAGGCGATTCGAAGCTTTCTGCACCTCACACTCTGGTCAGAAATTATGTATCACGAGTGTACATGGCAAAGAATCATGCGGACCTTTCTCTTGTATCAACACAGATGGAAAAAAGGCACATCTTCATCATCCAGAAATCATGTTAACTTTCACATAGATCACTTAAGGGGATATATTGTGTTGGTAAATCTGGAGCAACTGAATCCTCCAAACTATTCCAAGCAACAGAACACCAATATTTTTGCTTTTCTGGCTCTGTTTCCTGGCATACTTTGGAGGAATCAAGACACTCCTATGTAACAAAAGTGAATTACCCCCTTAATTAAGAACCAGAATAACTTCATCGTCAGAGAGAGAGAAAAAAAAAAAGGAGAAAGACATCGTTGATATTTTTATTCACAAGAAGAAAATTCGGGGAAGGGAACCATGGATGAAACAATACAACTTTTATCCAACTTTTTTCCTTGAGTTTAGATACTATTATATGGTCCATTCGCTGTGGGGCAAGGCCGGCGTGACTCATCTCTCCAACCCAAGGTATATATATACATGGAAAGTTGCTCATTACAGACACTCAGCTCTTAGTGAGGAATTATTACACTGATACACGAAGGAGCAGACCAGATTCTAACTTAAAATGGTAGGAATACGAGATAGATTATAGCTACGGGTATGGTACTATAATAACTATACTTTTGGTACATTGGAGTGCCTTGATTCATCCAAAATATGCCAGGATACAGGACCAGTTTAACGTTAATAGTTTGGAGGAATCATTTGCTCCAGATTTACCAACACTATACTACCCCTTTAATTAAAGAGTTGTAATCTGTGTTCTTTTAGTGATGGTGAATACTAATAACCTTTATCTGATTGGCTCATACCTTGTATCTGATTGGCTCATAAGGGATTTCTAAGTGCAAGATTATTTTTGCTCTTCTGTTCCTGTTTCCTGGCATACTTTGGAGGAATCAAGGCACTCTAATGTACCAAAAAAAAAAAAGAGAAAAAAAAACAAAAAAATTACCACCTTAAGGAGAGAGTATACTTTTGGTACATTGGAGCGCCTTGATTCCTCCAAAGTGTGCCAGAAAACAGAACCAGAGGAACAAAAAACAATGGTGGCCTGTTGCTTGGAATAGTTTGGAGGAATCATTTGCTCCGGATATACCAACACTGTATTCTCACCTTAATTAAGATATTTTACTGTAATGTGTGTACTAAATATTTTCTTTTCTCCCCCCCCCCCATCAGAGGAGTGTATTGGTGGTGGTGGTGGTGGTGGCTCTTGTGGCCTCCACCCTCGCCAGGCCTGGAGGTGGAGGTCATGGTGGTGGAGGTGGAGGTCATGGTGGTGGAGGTCATGGCGGTGGAGGTGGTGGAGGATTTGGTGGAGGAGGTCATGGTGGAGGAGGTGGTGGGTATGGAGGAGGTGGTGGAGGTCATGGTGGAGGAGGTGGAGGTCATGGTGGAGGAGGTCATGGTGGAGGAGGTGGAGGAGGTCATGGTGGTGGAGGTGGTGGAGGATTTGGTGGAGGAGGTGGCGGCTATGCTGGCGGTTCTGGACATAACAGTTTCAACCTTGGTGGCGGCGGCGGCGGCTATGGCGGTGGCGGCAGTGGCGGATTCGGTGGAGGTGGTCATGGTGGTGGCGGCGGCGGCTTTGGTGGTGGTGGTCATGGTGGTGGCGGAGGTGGTTATGGCAGTGGTGGCGGCGGCTTTGGTGGTGGTGGTCATGGTGGTGGTGGTCATGGTGGTGGCGGCTTTGGTGGAGGTGGTGGTCATGGTGGTGGCGGCTTTGGTGGAGGTGGTGGTCATGGTGGTGGCGGCTTTGGTGGAGGTGGTCATGGTGGAGGTGGTCATGGTGGTGGTGGTGGTGGTGGAAGTTATGGTAAATAAACTTGGACTCTACAACACAACAACATCAACCATCAACTCGGGACAGGAGGAGATATGCATACATAATTATATTTATGGAAAAATATTATATTTTGTTCAATAAAGTTCTTAATTTATCTAAAAATATATTTTTGTGAATCCTCATTGAATTTTGTAAGCTGAAATGTTAACCACCTCAATAACATACAATAAACAGTCTACAAAACTAACAATTTGAATAATATTTGTAAAGTATGTCCGTGTCACAAAACTCTGACACTTTAAATTCACCTGCAATAAAACTTGGCATCCACAGCCACAGGTATAGCATTATCAATAGGTGCCAAAGGAAATCTCAGCCAGGGCATTCATATGGTTGCCAGTGAAGCCCCAGCAGAAGTTATCTCGCTAAATACTCTACAGCTAACACAATATTATGTTCATTATTGGGGTTTTACTTAGGGTCAAGTTTCAGACCGTCGGGCGAAGGTTGCGACCACTCTGCTGGAGCAAGTGTGTTGTACTTCTTAATTAAGATTATACTGAATTGAAAATTATTGTGCATGTCTTCAGGGAAATATGATTTCAAGGTTTGATGCCTTTTTTTATATTTTTTCATGTTCCGACACTGAACATGGCCTTATGAAGCCCGATACCGAAGCCCATGTCAACTCCTACCCAACCAAACACATCAAGACTGGCACCCATTAACAATGAGGGTTGTGAGGGTATATCCTAAATAATGCTGATGTTATGATATCAGCGTGGGTGTTTTACTACGTTCGGTGGCCTTACAGTTAGAGCATGAAACTCTATTTGGAAGAAAAAATATTCTCAGTCCCTCACCTGAGAGGATTCGATCTTTCTAACTTAAGGGCACGAGACCAGCACACTAACCATGCACTCTGACCATCGTCTGTTTTACGGGACAATTCCAAAGAATCGGTAGTTTTCAATTCGCCTGTAAAATCATTACATACCAAATGCATTGTAGATACGAAAATGATGAGTCATGTATCCTTCACAACAAGAATGATTTACTCTCTCTTTCTCCTATTCAATTCATGAGGCCAAGTGGTGGGAAAACCGTCTGGTGAAACCTAGACAAAATCATAAAGTCAATTCATCGTGCTAAAATTATGAAGGTTGCACATGTTGGAATCACAGGATGCGAAAAACAAAATTAATTATTGGATGTATGTAGTACAGTATGTATGTATGTATGTATGTATGTATCTATGTATGTATGTATTGTTATGGACGGAGGGTAGAGATACGGTACAGTAATAGTCACTAGACTAGACTTACCCCAAAGTTAGCTATTAACAGAATAAAATAGCATTGGGTGGCAGGTATCTGACTATTAAAGTTATGAATTATAAGTAAAAGTACAAACCCAGCCTATATGAAAGAATGCTAACACAACCCAAAGAGACCGTCCATACATATAACCAGGTTCAGATACAATGAATAAAAGATGATTGAGAAACTACTCTGATTTTCTAAAATATATATTAATAATAAGAACAAAGACAAAGACAAACAATAAACACTGAAAGAATTAGTAAATGAAATTAGGATTCCCAACTATGACAGAACTTGAGACAGAGTTCCCAGAATAAATAATGCACTTGCAATAATCACTCAATAACTCACTACCACTGTGCCATCACTTCAATAACACAAGGCTCTAGGCACACGTAAGCCCAGAATTAATCTATCAATAATAATAGTAAGTTAGCACTTCACTGGCACATATAATAAATACACATCAATGCATCACAACACACATGTAATAATATAATAATAGTAATAATAGTAATATTAGTAATAATATGAGAGTGACCCTATGTTACTGTGAGAAGAATATAGAAGTAAAAATAATTTATACTTATCAAACGTTGCGAGTCTCCATCCGAATCTCACCACACTCACTCACTTACAAAACCCAAACTGAGTTGTCCCTGTCCCACTGGTAACTGAACTCTACAGCCTCAACCCCTCGCCTTATATTCCATTGGCTAAACAAAGGGTATACTGTTAGCTTCACAAAGAAAAACAAGCGCATCTCCGAACTGTTACTTTAACACTGACTTAAACACACATCACTCCTACGTTCCCTCCCAAGAAACTATTGGAAGTCAATAAAAATAAAATCGGGGAGTTTGTCACATACGCAGCTGCGAGAAGGGGGAGAGAAGGCGTACGAATCCAGCGAATCTAGCTGGCCAAGGCACGCTCACCCTTCTGACAAGAATACTTAAAGAAAATGGAATAATTAAGTTATCTAGCTTCGCAAACACTAGATAAGATAGCGTCGCACACAACAGATCCGGGTGCGAGCTTGTACTACCCTCTCACTCCTTCTCTCACAGTCACTGTCAAAAATGGATAGCAAAACTAACAAATTAATAATTATTCAGGCACGCGTAACAGTATGTATGGAAAACCTGAGTAACTGGACGTTTATTGTGACCTCACAGATATTTACACATGATAATAATAATTCAAATACAGCTGATTATAAAGGTTTCTCACATTATCATCCCCTTCTGAAAGTCATATCCAATTACACATTTAAAAACAGTATATTATGAGACGCAAACAGTTTATGACATTTTGTTTCATCTCTCACACAAGCACTTTTGAGGATAAAGCTATATTTTGCTTTCATTTGTATAATTTGTATAATATTATTCTACGTACACTCGTGATACATAATTTCTGACCAGAGTGTGAGGAGCAAAATACTTCGAATCGCCTGGTATTGCTCATTTCCCCACCCAGTACACATATAGAGACTGAGTTCGAATGCAGGGTATGTGTGTGTGTTGCCCGCCGTTCGTCTCGGGTCAGGGATTACGCATCATGAGTGTACATTTCCAATATTTACCTGAGGGTCACAATAGGCAAACAGTACCGGTGCAGGGGGTCATAATTCGTCTCATTTACCTGCAACAAAGAAAAATAAGATTAAAGCAGAAAATACAAACAAACAATTTATGGATAATATTATATGTAGGGAAGGGTAGCCCAGGGCATTTGCATAAGTGTTTGAAAATAATTAACACCACAAAGGAAAGAGAAAAAATGGAAGAAGAAAATCAAGGGATAGGCCTACATCATAAGAAATAATTCACATTGCTGGATGACAAACCTTTTTTTAACACTGTTTCTAATTATTGTTATGGATAATTATCATAATCTCCAGTGCCGTATTAAAGGGAAGATTCACTTGTTGATTCCTCCATGCTATACCAAGAAACAGACACTCCCATTTGTAACATTGACGTCGTCTCTGTTTCCTGGCATAGTTTGGTGGAATCAATAGCCCTCCATTTTACCAATATGAAAATCTCCCCTTAACCACCACCAGACTTTAATAATATCTGTGTCTTCATGCATCAGTACACTCGTGATACATAATTTCTGACAAGAGACGAACGGCGGGCACTACACACACATAGCCTGCATTCGGACTCAGCCTCTTTAGGTATACTGGGTGGGGAAATGAACAATACCAGGCGATTCGAAGCTTTCTGCACCTCACACTCTGGTCAGAAATTATGTATCACGAGTGTACATGGCAAAGAATCATGCGGACCTTTCTCTTGTATCAACACAGATGGAAAAAAGGCACATCTCCATCATCCAGAAATCATGTTAACTTTCACATAGATCACTTAAGGGGAAATTTTGTGTTGGTAAATCTGGAGCAACTGAATCCTCCAAACTATTCCAAGCAACAGAACACCAATATTTTTGCTTTTCTGGTTCTGTTTCCTTGCATACTTTGGAGGAATCAAGACACTCCTATGTAACAAAAGTGAACCAGAATAACTTCATCGTCAGAGAGAGAGAGAAAAAAAAAGAGAGAAAGACATCGTTGGTATTTTTATTCACAAGAAGAAAATTCGGGGAAGGGAACCATGGATGAAACAATGTAAAATTTGTCCAACTTTTCTTCCTTGAGTTTAGATACTATTATATGGTCCATTCGCTGTGGGGCAAGGCCGGCGTGACTCATCTCTCCAACCCAAGGTATATATATACATGGAAAGTTGCTCATTACAGACACTCAGCTCTTAGTGAGGAATTATTACACTGATACACGAAGGAGCAGACCAGATTCTAACTTAAAATGGTAGGAATACGAGATAGATTATAGCTACGGGTATGGTACTATAATAACTATACTTTTGGTACATTGGAGTGACTTGATTCATCCAAAATATGCCAGGATATAGGACCAGTTTAACATTAATACTTTGGAGGAATCATTTGCTCCAGATTTACCTACACTATACTACCCCTTTAATTAAAGAGTTGTAATCTGTGTTCTTTTAGTGATGGTGAATATTAATAACCTTTATCTGATTGGCTCATACCTTGTATCTGATTGGCTCATAAGGGATTACTAAGTGCAAGATTATTTTTGCTCTTCTGGTTCTGTTTCCTGGCATACTTTGGAGGAATCAAAGCACTCCAATGTACAAAAAAAAATAAAAAATAAAAAAAATTACCACCTTAAGGGGTGAGTATACTTTTGGTACATTGGAGCGCCTTGATTCCTCCAAAGTGTGCCAGGAAACAGAACCAGAGGATCAAAAACAATGGTGGCCTGTTGTCTGGAATAGTTTGGAGGAATCATTTGCTCCGGATTTACCAACACTGTATTCTCACCTTAATTAAGATATTGTACTGTAATGTGTGTACTAAATATTTTCTTTTCACCCCCCCCCCCCCATCAGAGGAGTGTATTGGTGGTGGTGGTGGTGGTGGTGGCTCTTGTGGCCTCCACCCTCGCCAGGCCTGGAGGTGGAGGTCATGGTGGTGGAGGTGGAGGTCATGGTGGTGGAGGTGGTGGAGGATTTGGTGGAGGAGGTCATGGTGGAGGAGGTGGTGGGTATGGAGGAGGTGGTGGAGGTCATGGAGGAGGTGGTGGAGGTCATGGTGGAGGAGGTGGAGGTCATGGTGGAGGAGGTCATGGTGGTGGAGGTGGTGGAGGATTTGGTGGAGGAGGTGGCGGCTATGCTGGCGGTTCTGGACATAACAGTTTCAACCTTGGTGGCGGCGGCGGCGGCTATGGTGGTGGTGGCAGTGGCGGCTTCGGTGGAGGTGGTCATGGTGGCGGCGGCGGCGGCTATGGCGGTGGCGGCAGTGGCGGATTCGGTGGAGGTGGTCATGGTGGTGGCGGCGGCGGCTTTGGTGGTGGTGGTCATGGTGGTGGCGGAGGTGGTTATGGCAGTGGTGGCGGCGGCTTTGGTGGTGGCGGTCATGGTGGAGGTGGTGGTCATGGTGGTGGCGGCTTTGGTGGAGGTGGTCATGGTGGAGGTGGTCATGGTGGTGGTGGTGGTGGTGGAGGTTATGGTAAATAAACTTGGACTCTACAACACAACAACATCAACCATCAACTAGGGACAGGAGGAGATATGCATACATAATTATATTTATGGAAAAATATTATATTTTGTTCAATAAAGTTCTTAATTTATCTGAAAATATATTTTTTGTGAATCCTCCTTGAATTTTGTAAGCTGAAATGTTAACCACCTCAATAACATACAATAAACAGTCTACAAAACTAACAATTTGAATAATATTTGTAAAGTATGTCCGGGTCACAAAACTCTGACACTTTAAATTCACCTGCAATAAAACTTGGCATCCACAGCCACAGGTATAGCATTATCAATAGGTGCCAAAGGAAATCTCAGCCTGGGCATTTATATGGTTGCCAGTGAAGCCCCAGCAGAAGTCATCTCGCTAAATACTCTACAGCTAACACAATATTATGAACATTATTGGGGTTTTACTTAGGGTCAAGTTTCAGACCGTCGGGCGAAGGTTGCGACCACTCTGCTGGAGCAAGTGTGTTGTACTTCTTAATTAAGATTATACTGAATTGAAAATTATTGTGCATGTCTTCAGGGAAATATGATTTCAAGGTTTGATGCCTTTTTATTTATTTTTTCATGTTCCGACACTGAACATGGCCTTATGAAGCCCGTTACTGAAGCCCATGTCAACTCCTACCCAACCACACACATCAAGACTGGCACCCATCCACAATGAGGGTTGTGAGGGTATATCCTAAATAATGCTGATGTTATGATATCAGCGTGGGTGTTTTACTACGTTCGGTGGCCTTACAGTTAGAGCATGAAACTCTATTTAGAAGAAAAAATATTCTCAGTCCCTCACCTGAGAGGATTCGATCTTTCTAACTTAAGGGCACGAGTCCAGCACACTAACCATGCACTCTGACCATCGTCTGTTTTACGGGACAATTCCAAAGAATCGGTAGTTTTCAATTCGCCTGTAAAATCATTACATACCAAATGCATTGTAGATACGAAAATGATGAGTCATGTATCCTTCACAACAAGAATGATTTAGTCTCTTTTTCTCCTATTCAATTCATGAGGCCAAGTGCTGGGAAAACCGTCTGGTGAAACCTAGACCAAATCATAAACTCAATTCATCGTGCTAAAATTATGAAAGTTGCATATGTTGGAATCACAGGATGCGAAAAACAAAATTAATTATTAGATGTATGTAGTACAGTATGTATGTATGTATTGTTACGCGTGCCTGAATAATTATTCTTTTGTTAGTTTGGCTATCCATTTTTGACAGTGGCTGTGAGAGAAGGAGCGAGAGGGTAGTACAAGCGTCACACCCGGATCTGTTGTGTGCGACGCTATCTTATCTAGTGTGTGCGAAGCTAGATTATTTAATTATTCCATTTTCTTTAAGTATTCTTGTCAGAAGGGTGAACGTGCCTTGGCTAGCTAGAGTCGCTGGACTCGTAACCTCTCTCGCAGCTGCGTTCTGTGATAAGCTCTCCGATTTCATTTCTGTTGACTTCCAATAATTTCTTGGGAGGGAACATAGGAGTGTTGTGTGTGTTTAAGTCGGGGTTAAAGGAACAGTTAAGAAACGCGCTTGTTTGTCTTTGTGAAGACCACAGTGTACCCTTTGTTTTGCCAATGGAATATAAGGCGAGGGGAGAGCCAGTGAAGATTAGTTACCAGCGGGGACAGGGTCAACTCAGTTTGGGTTTTGTAAGTGTGTGGGTGTATTGAGATTCGGATGGAGACTCGCAACGTTTGATAAGTATAATTTTGTATTTTCTTCTATATTCTTCTCACAGTAACATAGGGTCACTTTCATATTATTACCACTTTCATATTATTACCACTCTCATATTATTACCACTCTCATATTATTACCACTCTCATATTATTACTATTATTACTATTATTATATTATTACATGTGTGTTGTGATGCATTGATGTGTATTTATTATATGTGCCAGTGAAGTGCTAACTTACTATTATTAATTCTGTGTTTACGTGTGCCTAGAGTCTTGTGTTATTGAAGTGATGGCAAGGTGGTAGTGAGTTATTGAGTGATTATTGCAAGTGCATTATATATTTTGGGAACTCTGTCTCACGTTCTGTCATAGTTAGAAATCCTTATTTAATTTATTAAGTCTTTCAGTGTTCATTGTTTGTCTTTGTGTTTGTTCTTATGTGTTAATATATATTATAGTAAAATCAGAGTAGTTTCTCCATCATCTTTTATTCATTATATCCGAACCTGGTTATATGTATGGACGGTCTCTTTGGGTTGTGTTAGCATTCTTTCATATAGGCTGGGTTTGTACTTTTACTTATTATTCATAACTTTAATAGTCAGATACCTGCCACCCAGTGCTATTTTATTCTGTTGATAGCTAACTTTGGGGTAAGTCTAGTCTAGTGACTATTACTGCTCCGTATCTCTACCCTCCGTCCATAACAGTATGTATGTATGGAAAACTTGAGTAACTGGACGTTTATTGTGACCTCACAGATATTTACACATGATAATAATAATTCAAATACAGCTGATTATAAAGGTTTCTCACATTATCATCCCCTTCTGAAAGTCATATCCAATTACACATTTAAAAACAGTATATTATGAGACGCAAACAGTTTATGACATTTTGTTTCATCTTTCACACAAGCACTTTTGAGGATAAAGCTATATTTTGCTTCCATTTGTATAATTTGTATAATAATATTCTATGTACACTCGTGATACATAATTTCTGACCAGAGTGTGAGGAGCAAAATACTTCGAATCGCCTGGTATTGCTCATTTCCCCACCCAGTACACATATAGAGGCTGAGTTCGAATCCAGGGTATGTGTGTGTGTTGCATGCCGTTCGTCTCTGGTCAGGGATTACGTATCATGAGTGTACATTTCCAATATTTACCTGAGGGTCACAATAGGCAAACAGTACCGGTGCAGGGGGTCATAATTCGTCTCATTTACCTGCAACAAAGAAAAATAAGATTAAAGCAGAAAATACAAACAAACAATTTATGGATAATATTATATGTAGAAAAGGGTAGCCCAGGGCATTTGCATAAGTGTTTGAATATCATTAACATAACACCACAAAGAAAGAGAAAATATGGAAGAAGAAAATCAAGGGATAGGCCTACACATCATAAGAAATAATTCACATTGCTGGATAACAAATAATTTTTTAACACTGTTTCTAATTATTGTTATGGATAATTATCATAATCTCCAGTGCCGTATTAAAGGGAGATTCACTTGTTGATTCCTCCATGCTATACCAAGAAACAGACACTCCCATTTGTAACATTGACGTCGTCTCTGTTTCCTGGCATAGTTTGGTGGAATCAATAGCCCTCCATGTTACCAATATGAAAATCTCCCCTTAACCACCACCAGACTTTAATAACATCTGTGTCTTCATGCATCAGTACACTCGTGATACATAATTTCTGACCAGAGACGAACGGCGGGCACTACACACACATAGCCTGCATTCGAACTCAGCCCCTTTAGGTGTACTGGGTGGGGAAATGAACAATACCAGGCGATTCGAAGCTTTCTGCACCTCACACTCTGGTCAGAAATTATGTATCACGAGTGTACATGGCAAAGAATCATGCGGACCTTTCTCTTGTATCAACACAGATGGAAAAAAGGCACATCTTCATCATCCAGAAATCATGTTAACTTTCACATAGATCACTTAAGGGGATATATTGTGTTGGTAAATCTGGAGCAACTGAATCCTCCAAACTATTCCAAGCAACAGAACACCAATATTTTTGCTTTTCTGGCTCTGTTTCCTGGCATACTTTGGAGGAATCAAGACACTCCTATGTAACAAAAGTGAATTACCCCCTTAATTAAGAACCAGAATAACTTCATCGTCAGAGAGAGAGAGAAAAAAAAAGGAGAAAGACATCGTTGATATTTTTATTCACAAGAAGAAAATTCGGGGAAGGGAACCATGGATGAAACAATACAACTTTTATCCAACTTTTTTCCTTGAGTTTAGATACTATTATATGGTCCATTCGCTGTGGGGCAAGGCCGGCGTGACTCATCTCTCCAACCCAAGGTATATATATACATGGAAAGTTGCTCATTACAGACACTCAGCTCTTAGTGAGGAATTATTACACTGATACACGAAGGAGCAGACCAGATTCTAACTTAAAATGGTAGGAATACGAGATAGATTATAGCTACGGGTATGGTACTATAATAACTATACTTTTGGTACATTGGAGTGCCTTGATTCATCCAAAATATGCCAGGATATAGGACCAGTTTAACATTAATACTTTGGAGGAATCATTTGCTCCAGATTTACCAACACTATACTACCCCTTTAATTAAAGAGTTGTAATCTGTGTTCTTTTAGTGATGGTGAATACTAATAACCTTTATCTGATTGGCTCATACCTTGTATCTGATTGGCTCATAAGGGATTACTAAGTGCAAGATTATTTTTGCTCTTCTGGTTCTGTTTCCTGGCATACTTTGGAGGAATCAAGGCACTCTAATGTACCAAAAAAAAAAAAAGAGAAAAAAAAACAAAAAAATTACCACCTTAAGGAGAGAGTATACTTTTGGTACATTGGAGCGCCTTGATTCCTCCAAAGTGTCCCAGAAAACAGAACCAGAGGAACAAAAAACAATGGTGGCCTGTTGCTTGGAATAGTTTGGAGGAATCATTTGCTCCGGATATACCAACACTGTATTCTCACCTTAATTAAGATATTTTACTGTAATGTGTCTACTAAATATTTTCTTTTCTCCCCCCCCCCCATCAGAGGAGTGTATTGGTGGTGGTGGTGGTGGTGGCTCTTGTGGCCTCCACCCTCGCCAGGCCTGGAGGTGGAGGTCATGGTGGTGGAGGTGGAGGTCATGGTGGTGGAGGTCATGGCGGTGGAGGTGGTGGAGGATTTGGTGGAGGAGGTCATGGTGGAGGAGGTGGTGGGTATGGAGGAGGTGGTGGAGGTCATGGTGGAGGAGGTGGAGGTCATGGTGGAGGAGGTCATGGTGGAGGAGGTGGAGGAGGTCATGGTGGTGGAGGTGGTGGAGGATTTGGTGGAGGAGGTGGCGGCTATGCTGGCGGTTCTGGACATAACAGTTTCAACCTTGGTGGCGGCGGCGGCGGCTATGGCGGTGGCGGCAGTGGCGGATTCGGTGGAGGTGGTCATGGTGGTGGCGGCGGCGGCTTTGGTGGTGGTGGTCATGGTGGTGGCGGAGGTGGTTATGGCAGTGGTGGCGGCGGCTTTGGTGGTGGTGGTCATGGTGGTGGTGGTCATGGTGGTGGCGGTCATGGTGGTGGCGGCTTTGGTGGAGGTGGTGGTCATGGTGGTGGCGGCTTTGGTGGAGGTGGTCATGGTGGAGGTGGTCATGGTGGTGGTGGTGGTGGTGGAGGTTATGGTAAATAAACTTGGACTCTACAACACAACAACATCAACCATCAACTCGGGACAGGAGGAGATATGCATACATAATTATATTTATGGAAAAATATTATATTTTGTTCAATAAAGTTCTTAATTTATCTAAAAATATATTTTTGTGAATCCTCATTGAATTTTGTAAGCTGAATTGTTAACCACCTCAATAACATACAATAAACAGTCTACAAAACTAACAATTTGAATAATATTTGTAAAGTATGTCCGTGTCACAAAACTCTGACACTTTAAATTCACCTGCAATAAAACTTGGCATCCACAGCCACAGGTATAGCATTATCAATAGGTGCCAAAGGAAATCTCAGCCAGGGCATTCATATGGTTGCCAGTGAAGCCCCAGCAGAAGTCATCTCGCTAAATACTCTACAGCTAACACAATATTATGTTCATTATTGGGGTTTTACTTAGGGTCAAGTTTCAGACCGTCGGGCGAAGGTTGCGACCACTCTGCTGGAGCAAGTGTGTTGTGCTTCTTAATTAAGATTATACTGAATTGAAAATTATTGTGCATGTCTTCAGGGAAATATGATTTCAAGGTTTGATGCCTTTTTTTATATTTTTTCATGTTCCGACACTGAACATGGCCTTATGAAGCCCGATACCGAAGCCCATGTCAACTCCTACCCAACCAAACACATCAAGACTGGCACCCATTAACAATGAGGGTTGTGAGGGTATATCCTAAATAATGCTGATGTTATGATATCAGCGTGGGTGTTTTACTACGTTCGGTGGCCTTACAGTTAGAGCATGAAACTCTATTTGGAAGAAAAAATATTCTCAGTCCCTCACCTGAGAGGATTCGATCTTTCTAACTTAAGGGCACGAGACCAGCACACTAACCATGCACTCTGACCATCGTCTGTTTTACGGGACAATTCGAAAGAATCGGTAGTTTTCAATTCGCCTGTAAAATCATTACATACCAAATGCATTGTAGATACGAAAATGATGAGTCATGTATCCTTCACAACAAGAATGATTTACTCTCTCTTTCTCCTATTCAATTCATGAGGCCAAGTGGTGGGAAAACCGTCTGGTGAAACCTAGACAAAATCATAAAGTCAATTCATCGTGCTAAAATGATGAAGGTTGCACATGTTGGAATCACAGGATGCGAAAAACAAAATTAATTAT
Organism: Petrolisthes cinctipes; assembly: GCA_033782935.1. Classification (NCBI taxonomy): domain Eukaryota; kingdom Metazoa; phylum Arthropoda; class Malacostraca; order Decapoda; family Porcellanidae; genus Petrolisthes; species Petrolisthes cinctipes. The sequence continues at coordinate 90,578 of JAWQEG010001100.1, read as the reverse complement.
TGGATGTATGTAGTACAGTATGTATGTATGTATCTATGTATGTATGTATTGTTATGGACGGAGGGTAGAGATACGGTACAGTAATAGTCACTAGACTAGACTTACCCCAAAGTTAGCTATTAACAGAATAAAATAGCATTGGGTGGCAGGTATCTGACTATTAAAGTTATGAATTATAAGTAAAAGTACAAACCCAGCCTATATGAAAGAATGCTAACACAACCCAAAGAGACCGTCCATACATATAACCAGGTTCAGATACAATGAATAAAAGATGATTGAGAAACTACTCTGATTTTCTAAAATATATATTAATAATAAGAACAAAGACAAAGACAAACAATAAACACTGAAAGAATTAGTAAATGAAATTAGGATTCCCAACTATGACAGAACTTGAGACAGAGTTCCCAGAATAAATAATGCACTTGCAATAATCACTCAATAACTCACTACCACTGTGCCATCACTTCAATAACACAAGGCTCTAGGCACACGTAAGCCCAAAATTAATCTATCAATAATAATAGTAAGTTAGCACTTCACTGGCACATATAATAAATACACATCAATGCATCACAACACACATGTAATAATATAATAATAGTAATAATAGTAATATTAGTAATAATATGAGAGTGACCCTATGTTACTGTGAGAAGAATATAGAAGTAAAAATAATTTATACTTATCAAACGTTGCGAGTCTCCATCCGAATCTCACCACACTCACTCACTTACAAAACCCAAACTGAGTTGTCCCTGTCCCACTGGTAACTGAACTCTACAGCCTCAACCCCTCGCCTTATATTCCATTGGCTAAACAAAGGGTATACTGTTAGCTTCACAAAGAAAAACAAGCGCGTCTCCGAACTGTTACTTTAACACTGACTTAAACACACATCACTCCTACGTTCCCTCCCAAGAAACTATTGGAAGTCAATAAAAATAAAATCGGGGAGTTTGTCACATACGCAGCTGCGAGAAGGGGGAGAGAAGGCGTACGAATCCAGCGAATCTAGCTGGCCAAGGCACGCTCACCCTTCTGACAAGAATACTTAAAGAAAATGGAATAATTAAGTTATCTAGCTTTGCAAACACTAGATAAGATAGCGTCGCACACAACAGATCCGGGTGCGAGCTTGTACTACCCTCTCACTCCTTCTCTCACAGTCACTGTCAAAAATGGATAGCAAAACTAACAAATTAATAATTATTCAGGCACGCGTAACAGTATGTATGGGAAACCTGAGTAACTGGATGTTTATTGTGACCTCACAGATATTTACACATGATAATAATAATTCAAATACAGCTGATTATAAAGGTTTCTCACATTATCATCCCCTTCTGAAAGTCATATCCAATTACACATTTAAAAACAGTATATTATGAGACGCAAACAGTTTATGACATTTTGTTTCATCTCTCACACAAGCACTTTTGAGGATAAAGCTATATTTTGCTTTCATTTGTATAATTTGTATAATATTATTCTACGTACACTCGTGATACATAATTTCTGACCAGAGTGTGAGGAGCAAAAAACTTCGAATCGCCTGGTATTGCTCATTTCCCCACCCAGTACACATATAGAGACTGAGTTCGAATGCAGGGTATGTGTGTGTGTTGCCCGCCGTTCGTCTCGGGTCAGGGATTACGCATCATGAGTGTACATTTCCAATATTTACCTGAGGGTCACAATAGGGAAACAGTACCGGTGCAGGGGGTCATAATTCGTCTCATTTACCTGCAACAAAGAAAAATAAGATTAAAGCAGAAAATACAAACAAACAATTTATGGATAATATTATATGTAGGGAAGGGTAGCCCAGGGCATTTGCATAAGTGTTTGAAAATAATTAACACCACAAAGGAAAGAGAAAAAATGGAAGAAGAAAATCAAGGGATAGGCCTACACATCATAAGAAATAATTCACATTGCTGGATAACAAATAATTTTTTAACACTGTTTCTAATTATTGTTATGGATAATTATCATAATCTCCAGTGCCGTATTAAAGGGAAGATTCACTTGTTGATTCCTCCATGCTATACCAAGAAACAGACACTCCCATTTGTAACATTGACGTCGTCTCTGTTTCCTGGCATAGTTTGGTGGAATCAATAGCCCTCCATGTTACCAATATGAAAATCTCCCCTTAACCACCACCAGACTTTAATAATATCTGTGTCTTCATGCATCAGTACACTCGTGATACATAATTTCTGACCAGAGACGAACGGCAGGCACTACACACACATAGCCTGCATTCGAACTCAGCCTCTTTAGGTGTACTGGGTGGGGAAATGAACAATACCAGGCGATTCGAAGCTTTCTGCACCTCACACTCTGGTCAGAAATTATGTATCACGAGTGTACATGGCAAAGAATCATGCGGACCTTTCTCTTGTATCAACACAGATGGAAAAAAGGCACATCTCCATCATCCAGAAATCATGTTAACTTTCACATAGATCACTTAAGGGGAAATTTTGTGTTGGTAAATCTGGAGCAACTGAATCCTCCAAACTATTCCAAGCAACGGAACACCAATATTTTTGCTTTTCTGGTTCTGTTTCCTTGCATACTTTGGAGGAATCAAGACACTCCTATGTAACAAAAGTGAACCAGAATAACTTCATCGTCAGAGAGAGAGAGAAAAAAAAAGAGAGAAAGACATCGTTGGTATTTTTATTCACAAGAAGAAAATTCGGGGAAGGGAACCATGGATGAAACAATGTAAAATTTGTCCAACTTTTCTTCCTTGAGTTTAGATACTATTATATGGTCCATTCGCTGTGGGGCAAGGCCGGCGTGACTCATCTCTCCAACCCAAGGTATATATATACATGGAGAGTTGCTCATTACAGACACTCAGCTCTTAGTGAGGAATTATTACACTGATACACGAAGGAGCAGACCAGATTCTAACTTAAAATGGTAGGAATACGAGATAGATTATAGCTACGGGTATGGTACTATAATAACTATACTTTTGGTACATTGGAGTGACTTGATTCATCCAAAATATGCCAGGATATAGGACCAGTTTAACATTAATACTTTGGAGGAATCATTTGCTCCAGATTTACCTACACTATACTACCCCTTTAATTAAAGAGTTGTAATCTGTGTTCTTTTAGTGATGGTGAATATTAATAACCTTTATCTGATTGGCTCATACCTTGTATCTGATTGGATCATAAGGGATTACTAAGTGCAAGATTATTTTTGCTCTTCTGTTCCTGTTTCCTGGCATACTTTGGAGGAATCAAGGCACTCTAATGTACCAAAAAAAAAAAAAGAGAGAAAAAAAAAAATTACCATCTTAAGGGGAGAGTATACTTTTGGTACATTGGAGCGCCTTGATTCCTCCAAAGTGTGCCAGAAAACAGAACCAGAGGAACAAAAAACAATGGTGGCCTGTTGCTTGGAATAGTTTGGAGGAATCATTTGCTCCGGATTTACCAACACTGTATTCTCACCTTAATTAAGATATTTTACTGTAATGTGTGTACTAAATATTTTCTTTTCTCCCCCCCCCCCCCATCAGAGGAGTGTATTGGTGGTGGTGGTGGTGGTGGCTCTTGTGGCCTCCACCCTCGCCAGGCCTGGAGGTGGAGGTCATGGTGGTGGTGGTGGAGGTCATGGTGGTGGAGGTGGTGGAGGATTTGGTGGAGGAGGTCATGGTGGAGGAGGTCATGGTGGAGGAGGTGGTGGGTATGGAGGAGGTGGTGGAGGTCATGGTGGAGGAGGTGGAGGTCATGGTGGAGGAGGTCATGGTGGAGGAGGTGGAGGTCATGGTGGAGGAGGTCATGGTGGTGGAGGTGGTGGAGGATTTGGTGGAGGAGGTGGCGGCTATGCTGGCGGTTCTGGACATAACAGTTTCAACCTTGGTGGCGGCGGCGGCGGCTATGGCGGTGGCGACAGTGGCGGATTCGGTGGAGGTGGTCATGGTGGTGGCGGCGGCGGCTTTGGTGGTGGTGGTCATGGTGGTGGCGGAGGTGGTTATGGCAGTGGTGGCGGCGGCTTTGGTGGTGGCGGTCATGGTGGTGGTGGAGGTGGTGGTCATGGTGGTGGCGGCTTTGGTGGAGGTGGTGGTCAAGGTGGTGGCGGCTTTGGTGGAGGTGGTCATGGTGGTGGTGGTCATGGTGGTGGCGGCTTTGGTGGAGGTGGTCATGGTGGAGGTGGTCATGGTGGTGGTGGTGGTGGTGGAGGTTATGGTAAATAAACTTGGACTCTACAACACAACAACATCAACCATCAACTCGGGACAGGAGGAGATATGCATACATAATTATATTTATGGAAAAATATTATATTTTGTTCAATAAAGTTCTTAATTTATCTGACAATATATTTTTTGTGAATCCTCATTGAATTTTGTAAGCTGAAATGTTAACCACCTCAATAACATACAATAAACAGTCTACAAAACTAACAATTTGAATAATATTTGTAAAGTATGTCCGTGTCACAAAACTCTGACACTTTAAATTCACCTGCAATAAAACTTGGCATCCACAGCCACAGGTATAGCATTATCAGTAGGTGCCAAAGGAAATCTCAGCCTGGGCATTCATATGGTTGCCAGTGAAGCCCCAGCAGATGTCATCTCGCTAAATACTCTACAGCTAACACAATATTATGTTCATTATTGGGGTTTTACTTAGGGTCAAGTTTCAGACCGTCGGGCGAAGGTTGCGACCACTCTGCTGGAGCAAGTGTGTTGTGCTTCTTATTAAGATTATATTGAATTGAAAATGATTGTGCATGTCTTCAGGGAAATATGATTTCAAGGTTTGATGCCTTTTTTTATATTTTTTCATGTTCCGACACTGAACATGGCCTTATGAAGCCCGTTACCGAAGCCCATGTCAACTCCTACCCAACCACACACATCAAGACTGGCACCCATTAACAATGAGGGTTGTGAGGGTATATCCTAAATAATGCTGATGTTATGATATCAGCGTGGGTGTTTTACCACGTTCGGTGGCCTTACAGTTAGAGCATGAAACTCTATTTGGAAGAAAAAATATTCTCAGTCCCTCACCTGAGAGGATTCGATCTTTCTAACTTAAGGGCACGAGTCCAGCACACTAACCATGCACTCTGACCATCGTCTGTTTTACGGGACAATTCCAGAGAATCGGTAGTTTTCAATTCGCCTGTAAAATCATTACATACCAAATGCATTGTAGGTACGGAAATGATGAGTCATGTATCCTTCACAACAAGAATGATTTACTCTCTCTCTCCTATTCAATTCATGAGGCCAAGTGCTGGGAAAACCGTCTGGTGAAACGTAGACAAAATCATAAACTCAATTCATCGTGCTAAAATTATGAAGGTTGCACATGTTGGAATCACAGGATGCGAAAAACAAAATTAATTATTGGATGTATGTAGTACAGTATGTATGTATGTATGTATGTATCTATGTATGTATGTATTGTTATGGACGGAGGGTAGAGATATGGTACAGTAATAGTCACTAGACTAGACTTACCCCAAAGTTAGCTATTAACAGAATAAAATAGCATTGGGTGGCTGGTATCTGACTATTAAAGTTATGAATTATAAGTAAAAGTACAAACCCAGCCTATATGAAAGAATGCTAACACAACCCAAAGAGACCGTTCATACATATAACCAGGTTCAGATACAATGAATAAAAGATGATTGAGAAACTACTCTGATTTTCTATAATATATATTACCAATAAGAACAAACACAAAGACAAACAATAAACACTGAAAGAATTAGTAAATGAAATCAGGATTCCCAACTATGACAGAACTTGAGACAGAGTTCCCAGAATAAATAATGCACTTGCAATAATCACTCAATAACTCACTACCACTGTGCCATCACTTCAATAACACAAGGCTCTAGGCACACGTAAGCCCAGAATTAATCTATCAATAATAATAGTAAGTTAGCACTTCACTGGCACATATAATAAATACACATCAATGCATCACAACACACATGTAATAATATAATAATAGTAATAATAGTAATATTAGTAATAATATGAGAGTGACCCTATGTTACTGTGAGAAGAATATAGAAGTAAAAACAATTTATACTTATCAAACGTTGCGAGTCTCCATCCGAATCTCACCACACTCACTCACTTACAAAACCCAAACTGAGTTGTCCCTGTCCCACTGGTAACTGAACTCTACAGCCTCAACCCCTCGCCTTATATTCCATTGGCTAAACAAAGGGTATACTGTTAGCTTCACAAAGAAAAACAAGCGCATCTCCGAACTGTTACTTTAACACTGACTTAAGCACACATCACTCCTACGTTTCCTCCCAAGAAACTATTGGAAGTCAATAAGAATAAAATCGGGGAGTTTATCACATACGCAGCTACGAGAAGGGGGAGAGAAGGCGTACGAATCCAGCGAATCTAGCTGGCCAAGGCACGCTCAACCTTCTGACAAGAATACTTAAAGAAAATGGAATAATTAAGTAATCTAGCTTCGCACACATTAGATAAGATAGCGTCGCACACAACAGATCCGGGTGCGAGCTTGTACTACCCTCTCACTCCTTCTCTCACAGTCACTGTCAAAAATGGATAGCAAAACTAACAAATTAATAATTATTCAGGCACGCGTAACAGTATGTATGGGAAACCTGAGTAACTGGACGTTTATTGTGACCTCACAGATATTTACACATGATAATAATAATTCAAATACAGCTGATTATAAAGGTTTCTCACATTATCATCCCCTTCTGAAAGTCATATCCAATTACACATTTAAAAACAGTATATTATGAGACGCAAACAGTTTATGACATTTTGTTTCATCTCTCACACAAGCACTTTTGAGGATAAAGCTATATTTTGCTTCCATTTGTATAATTTGTATAATATTATTCTACGTACACTCGTGATACATAATTTCTGACCAGAGTGTGAGGAGCAAAAAACTTCGAATCGCCTGGTATTGCTCATTTCCACACCCAGTACACATATAGAGGCTGAGTTCGAATGCAGGGTATGTGTGTGTGTTGCCTGCCGTTCGTCTCTGGTCAGGGATTACGTATCATGAGTGTACATTTCCAATATTTACCTGAGGGTCACAATAGGGAAACAGTACCGGTGCAGGGGGTCATAATTCGTCTCATTTACCTGCAACAAAGAAAAATAAGATTAGAGCAGAAAATACAAACAAACAATTTATGGATAATATTATATGTAGAAAAGGGTAGCCCAGGGCATTTGCATAAGTGTTTGAATATCATTAACATAACACCACAAAGAAAGAGAAAATATGGAAGAAGAAAATCAAGGGATAGGCCTACACATCATAAGAAATAATTCACATTGCTGGATAACAAATAATTTTTTAACACTGTTTCTAATTATTGTTATGGATAATTATCATAATCTCCAGTGCCGTATTAAAGGGAAGATTCACTTGTTGATTCCTCCATGCTATACCAAGAAACAGACACTCCCATTTGTAACATTGACGTCGTCTCTGTTTCCTGGCATAGTTTGGTGGAATCAATAGCCCTCCATGTTACCAATATGAAAATCTCCCCTTAACCACCACCAGACTTTAATAACATCTGTGTCTTCATGCATCAGTACACTCGTGATACATAATTTCTGACCAGAGACGAACGGCAGGCACTACACACACATAGCCTGCATTCGAACTCAGCCTCTTTAGGTGTACTGGGTGGGGAAATGAACAATACCAGGCGATTCGAAGCTTTCTGCACCTCACACTCTGGTCAGAAATTATGTATCACGAGTGTACATGGCAAAGAATCATGCGGACCTTTCTCTTGTATCAACACAGATGGAAAAAAGGCACATCTCCATCATCCTGAAATCATGTTAACTTTCACATAGATCACTTAAGGGGGACATTTTGTGTTGGTATATCTGGAGCAACTGAATCCTCCAAACTATTCCAAGCAACAGAACACCAATATTTTCGCTTTTCTGGTTCTGTTTCCTGGCATACTTTGGAGGAATCAAGACATTCCTATGTAACAAAAGTGAATTACCCCCTTAATTAAGAACCAGAAAAACTTCATCGTCAGAGAGAGAGAGAAAAAAAAGAGAGAAAGATATCGTTGATATTTTTATTCACAAGAAGAAAATTCGGGGAAGGGAACCATGGATGAAACAATGTAACTTTTATCCAACTTTCCTTCCTTGAGTTTAGATACTATTATATGGTCCATTCGCTGTGGGGCAAGGCCGGCGTGACTCATCTCTCCAACCCAAGGTATATATATACATGGAGAGTTGCTCATTACAGACACTCAGCTCTTAGTGAGGAATTATTACACTGATACACGAAGGAGCAGACCAGATTCTAACTTAAAATGGTAGGAATACGAGATAGATTATAGCTACGGGTATGGTACTATAATAACTATACTTTTGGTACATTGGAGTGACTTGATTCATCCAAAATATGCCAGGATATAGGACCAGTTTAACATTAATACTTTGGAGGAATCATTTGCTCCAGATTTACCAACACTATACTACCCCTTTAATTAAAGAGTTGTAATCTGTGTTCTTTTAGTGATGGTGAATATTAATAACCTTTATCTGATTGGCTCATACCTTGTATCTGATTGGCTCATAAGGGATTACTAAGTGCAAGATTATTTTTGCTCTTCTGTTCCTGTTTCCAGGCACACTTTGGAGGAATCAAGGCACTCCAATGTACCAAAAAAAAAAAAAAAAAAAAAAAAAAAAAAATTACCACCATAAGGGGAGAGTATACTTTTGGTACATTGGAGCGCCTTGATTCCTCCAAAGTGTGCCAGAAAACAGAACCAGAGGAACAAAAACAATGGTGGCCTGTTGCTTGGAATAGTTTGGAGGAATCATTTGCTCCGGATTTACCAACACTGTATTCTCACCTTAATTAAGATATTTTACTGAAATGTGTGTACTAAATATTTTCTTTTCTCCCCCCCCCCCCATCAGAGGAGTGTATTGGTGGTGGTGGTGGTGGTGGCTCTTGTGGCCTCCACCCTCGCCAGGCCTGGAGGTGGAGGTCATGGTGGTGGAGGTGGAGGTCATGGTGGTGGAGGTGGAGGTCATGGTGGTGGAGGTGGTGGAGGATTTGGTGGAGGAGGTCATGGTGGAGGAGGTGGTGGGTATGGAGGAGGTGGTGGAGGTCATGGTGGAGGAGGTGGAGGTCATGGTGGAGGAGGTCATGGTGGTGGAGGTGGTGGAGGATTTGGTGGAGGAGGTGGCGGCTATGCTGGCGGTTCTGGACATAACAGTTTCAACCTTGGTGGCGGCGGCGGCGGCTATGGTGGTGGTGGCGGCTTTGGCGGAGGTGGTCATGGTGGCGGCGGCGGCGGCTATGGCGGTGGCGGCAGTGGCGGCTTCGGTGGAGGTGGTCATGGTGGTGGCGGCGGCGGCTTTGGTGGTGGTGGTCATGGTGGTGGCGGAGGTGGTTATGGCAGTGGTGGCGGCGGCTTTGGTGGTGGCGGTCATGGTGGTGGTGGAGGTGGTGGTCATGGTGGTGGCGGCTTTGGTGGAGGTGGTGGTCATGGTGGTGGCGGCTTTGGTGGAGGTGGTCATAGTGGAGGTGGTCATGGTGGTGGCGGCTTTGGTGGAGGTGGTCATGGTGGAGGTGGTCATGGTGGTGGTGGTGGTGGTGGAGGTTATGGTAAATAAACTTGGACTCTACAACACAACAACATCAACCATCAACTCGGGACAGGAGGAGATATGCATACATAATTATATTTATGGAAAAATATTATATTTTGTTCAATAAAGTTCTTAATTTATCTGACAATATATTTTTTGTGAATCCTCATTGAATTTTGTAAGCTGAAATGTTAACCACCTCAATAACATACAATAAACAGTCTACAAAACTAACAATTTGAATAATATTTGTAAAGTATGTCCGTGTTACAAAACTCTGACACCTTAAATTCACCTGCAATAAAACTTGGCATCTACAGCTACAGGTATAGCATTATCAATAGGTGCCAAAGGAAATCTCAGCCTGGGCATTCATATGGTTGCCAGTGAAGCCCCAGCAGAAGTCATCTCGCTAAATACTCTACAGCTAACACAATATTATGTTCATTATTGGGGTTTTACTTAGGGTCAAGTTTCAGACCGTCGGGCGAAGGTTGCGACCACTCTGCTGGAGCAAGTGTGTTGTGCTTCTTAATTAAGATTATACTGAATTGAAAATTATTGTGCATGTCTTCAGGGAAATATGATTTCAAGGTTTGATGCCTTTTTTTATATTTTTTCATGTTCCGACACTGAACATGGCCTTATGAAGCCCGATACCGAAGCCCATGTCAACTCCTACCCAACCACACACATCAAGACTGGCACCCATTAACAATGAGGGTTGTGAGGGTATATCCTAAATAATGCTGATGTTATGATATCAGCGTGGGTGTTTTACTACGTTCGGTGGCCTCACAGTTAGAGCATGAAACTCTATTTGGAAGAAAAATTATTCTCAGTCTCTCACCTGAGAGGATTCGATCTTTCTAACTTATAAAGGGCACGAGTCCAGCACACTAACCATGCACTCTGACCATCGTCTGTTTTACGGGACAATTCCAAAGAATCGGTAGTTTTCAATTCGCCTGTAAAATCATTACATACCAAATGCATTGTAGATACGAAAATGATGAGTCATGTATCCTTCACAACAAGAATGATTTACTCTCTCTTTCTCCTATTCAATTCATGAGGCCAAGTGGTGGGAAAACCGTCTGGTGAAACCTAGACAAAATCATAAACTCAATTCATCGTGCTAAAATTATGAAGGTCGCACATGTTGGAATCACAGGATGCGAAAAACAAAATTAATTAAAGGGTGTATGTACAGTATGTATGTATGTATGTATGTATGTATGTATGTATGTATGGGAAACCTGAGTAACTGGACGTTTATTGTGACCTCACAGATATTTACACATGATAATAATAATTCAAATACAGCTGATTATAAAGGTTTCTCATATTATCATCCCTTTCTGAAAGTCATATCCAATTACACATTTAAAAACAGTATATTATGAGACGCAAACAGTTTATGACATTTTGTTTCATCTCTCATACAAGCACTTCTGAGGATAAAGCTATAGTTTGCTTTCATATAAAACGCTGAGCAATTCTGCGATATATATACACCAATACTTATCAAAGGTGAAAAAGAAATTATTTATGTCCCACCGAATATGGACAAGCCTGTTGTACAGACGCTTTCAAGTGAATATAATAACCTTATATTATGACATATAGATAATTCTCTACATATGTTAATTTTACTAGAGTTATGAAAAAACAACGATACATTTAAGACATTTCAATAATATCACATAACATCTTTTTCTGTAACAAACTGTCGCATTAATAATGTTATGTTTCATCTGGAATTACTGTTTCCAGCGTAGAACATAAGAATGCTTGATGGAACACTAGTTTTTTTCTGGAAAGAGGTGGTAATAACAGAAGCAGTGAGACTCGTTAGTGAAGATAATAGTTTCTACCAATAAAATACGTATATTACTAAGTGTTACATTTTTTTCCGGCTCGTGACAGACAGCCAAAATGCAACTTGCGTGGAGAACTAAATCAGCCTTTAAAATTTTTCACCACAAGCAATATATCGCATCACCAGCAACAAATTCTTCACCATCAGTACCAAGTCCTCATGAATTCTCTGTTTTAATTAATCCTGATGGCAAAGAGGAAATTTTTTTTTATTGATTACGTGCCAAGAATTCACTCTGCCCTTCCTCCATCATTAGAACTACCAGACAGAAAAACATCTAATAATAAGTAACAAACGTGCACCTACCGACTCAACATGATTACATAAATATTAATGGATGACGAATCAATGAGATGATGATTGGTGAAGTGAAGAAAATACATCTCCACTCATAAACAAGAAGTATATTGGTCAATGTACAGGTGGCACATATACTTTACTATATCAGAATATATTTTCTTTATAACTACAAGTTTTCACAAAGAATAATTCACATTTATTACTATAACTATATATATAATACAATCACGTAACCGACTCTAACTAAGTCAACTGTTGCTTGTGTTCACTGCAACCGCACAGTAAGACTCACCATGACCAACACAGCGTGGAGGGCCAAGTTGAGGAAACTGGAGAGGGGGAAAAGTCGACCTAGGAGTTCATGTTATTTTTGTCAATAACAACTGGCCAATTTCCTTCCAACGTTCACTGTAGACCAAGGCCTCAATGACTCTCTTGTTTGCTTTCAGCGGGTATATAACCAAGCCGTTCACTCTATTTTGGCACAACTGACGAGCTCGGTCTGAGAAACAGATCATATTCAACCAAAAGCAGCTTAGCACAGGAACGAATATGGTAAGTCAGAAAAGGATATCTGCTTTGTGATTCACCTTCCAATAATTCATTATTTTCTACTTTGAAAATATGATTATGATGCAAATATGTAAAGAAGCTAAATGGTAGTTTTATTTGCTCAGAATAAAAAAATAGCATAATATTAATAGAATAATATTAAATAGCATAATAATTAAGTAGTATAATTAAAAAAATACATAATGATATATGTATATTTTCTTGGTGCATCTATAAATTATAATATTCTATAATTATTACATTATATTTTGGATTTATGTCTTGTCTGTCAGCTTGTCTATGAGCAAAAACGCCATTTCATAATATATATTCCGCTTATGATATTGTGAACCCATATTTTTCCCTTCCCTACCGAAGACTGATACTCCTTTGCACCCGAGTCAGTTTCTTCCATCTATATTCTTTCCTTGTTTTTCCTTCAAGTGTAACAATCCCATCCCTTTATGACTCTCGTGCCTTTTGTTATATTCTTGTCAATTTCTCTATTTATCCATTTCTTTCTTTTCTTACTTCCTCCACAGAGAAGCTTGTCAGTGTTGTTGGTGTCGGCTCTTGTGGCCTCCACCCTCGCCAGGCCAGGAGGTGGTAAAGGAGGTGGAGGATTTGGAGGAGGAGGTGGAGGATTTGGAGGAGGACGCAGTGGTGGTGGTGGTGGAGGGTATGGGGGTAGTGGAGGTGGAGGATTTGGAGGAGGAGGACACAGTGGTGGAGGAGGTGGAGGATATGGGGGAAGTGGTGGTGGTGGATTTGGAGGGGGACACAGTGGTGGAGGAGGTGGAGGATATGGTGGTGGTGGAGGTGGAGGTGGAGGTTTTGGTGGAGGTGGTGCCAGCGGTACAGGACACAGCACCTTCAACCTAGGAGGCGGCGGCGGCGGCTATGGTGGTGGTGGCGGCGGAGGCTTTGGAGGTGGACATGGTGGTAGTGGAGGCGGCGGCTTTGGCGGTGGTAGAAGTGGCGGCTATGGTGGTGGTAGTGGCGGCGGCGGTGGAGGATTTGGTGGTGGAAGTGGTGGTCATGGTGGTGGAGGAAGTAGTTATGGAAAGTAAAAGGAAGGTAAATATACTCCACACTTCATGGACCATCAACCAGGGAATGAATGAATGAATGAATGAATGAATGAATGAATGAATACCTCGGGAGTTGCACATATATAGTCAGTCAACTCATTCATCATTAGCCTTCATCCCAAAACAACCAGGGAATGAATGAATGAATGAATGAATGAATGCCTCGGGAGTTGCACACAGTCATTCATCTCATTCATCATTAGCCTTCCTCCAAAAACCAACCAACGTGTTATTATTTATAAGGGAGGTATTATTACATTATGTTGTGGACGAAAGAAACACTGCCAATTCCTCTTAACTATGTCTCACAAGAAAATCCCATAATCGTATATGAAGATTGTAATTTTTTTTGGCATAGGTGGTCGATTTGATAACTTACTGAACTGTTAACATACATTGCAGGAATAGTATCCCCCTAAATCTACTCTCTGTATCCACTATGATAGCAATTAAACTCTGTGAATTTTGTGAGAGGTACTACACTCAGACAACAACAATATTTTCATGTGTATGTGATTTGAAACTGTCCAGATGCTTTATAAACGTATACAAATGATACTGAGTTTTTTATTTTCAACCCAGGTAATGAAGGGTGGGGGTGCGGAAGTAGGGGACAGGGTTGGGGGGGCGGGGTGCGGAAATAGGGGGACAGGCTTGGAGGGGGGGGGTGCAGGAATAGGTGGACAGGCTTGGAGGGGCGGGGTGCGGAAATAGGGGGACAGGCTTGGAGAGGGTAGAAAGCCTGTCCCCTAAACCCGCACCTCCCTAACCCTCCCCACCCAAGCCTATCCCCCTACTCCTGCACCCCCAAAACCCCCTAAACCCCCCCTCCCCTTCTAAACTTGTGCCCCTATTCCCACATCCCCTAAAGAGAGATGCTTTTGTTGGTGAATTATAAGGTCTCTGCTTCCTCCTAACTATACCACAAAATAGCCTCCTTCAATGGTACTAAAAGGGGATCTGTTTTTATGGCATAGTTTGGTGGAATCAGAGACCTTCCAATTCACCAACAATAAAAGTATTTCCCTTTAATATGATGAAGGGTATATAAAATTATGATGTATAAAAATTAGGATAGTGCAATTTCTTCTGACACTGAACCTGAATACTGATTACAGGGTCATCACACACACACACACAAACACACACACAACAAAAACACAAACACACACACAACAACACACAAACACACACACACACACATACACACACACACACACAAACATTAACACTCAAATACACACAAAACACACACACACAAGCACACACACACAAACACACACACACACATAATAACACAAACACACAAACACACAAAGAACATAAATCATCAGCTGAAAATACAGACAGTCATTGGACCCTGCATCAGTCCAAACACTCCCAGGGTCTGAAAACACACTCGTCTTGTCTCCAATATTCTCTCTCTCTCTCTCTCTCTCTCTCTCTCTCTCTCTCTCTCTCTCTCTCTCTCTCTCTCTCTCTCTCTTGGTGTTTCCTATTTGAAGAGCGGATTGAAAATTAATTGATGTTTGTGGTTTTGTTGCATCAGTTGTTAGGAATCATACAGGTCAGGTGTTTTGACTACTGAAAGTGATAATATTCTCAAGTTTTAGGTTTAATGACTAAATTTTTCATTGTGCATAAGTGTTTTTGGAAGCACTCTAATAGTAAAAAAAAAAAAAAAATAGATACACAAATAAATAAGTATGAAAATAAGATCATGAATTGCAGATAGACCTAATTATGGAAATATAAATTATAGAGAAAAATATAATAACAGTTGAGAAAAATTATATATACCGGTATATAAGAAGTTTTAGCTGATGAAAAGTTATAAATGTATCTCCAACGCCTTGCTTGTGCACCTGACTGACCTCAAGAAATAGTGAGTGCAACGATAAAGAGAAAGGTTTCCCCCTCAATAAATGTTCTCATATTCAAAGTAAACACAAACGCATAATTCTGTAGACTGAAGCATAACTGGAGGATGAGTATTTAATTAAGGGGTAGTATACTTTTGTACATTGGAGTGCCATGAAACAGGGCCAGATTAACAAACTTATGGTGGCCTGTTGCTTGGAATAGTTGGGAGAAATCAGTTGCTCCACGTTTTCCTACACTGTCCACCTACATTTAATTAAGGGACCGTGTGATGTAGTCAGAAAATTGGAGGTTAGCGAGTCCTTCAAACATTGCCACGAAACACCACACACATCTACACACCTATATGGAAGGAGCTTGTTTCGTGGCATTATCAGGAGAAATCAAAAGCCTCCAATTCCCGTACATGATCACAGGGTCTTTAATAGCTACTCCTCTCTAATTAAGTAATGTCTTCACCTCCAAATTGTTACATCAGTTGATTTCTATGGATTACACCGACAAGGAATTATCACTACACTGATGCTGGACAATGGCAGGAGTGACAACAAAGATGATGCAATGACTTGGAAGTTCACCACAAGAAATAATTACACTTTCTCTCGTCATGATATATATTGGCTCTCGAAATGTATCTTCCATTACATGTTTCTTTCTGTGACCATTAATTAATATTCTATGACCATAAATGTATACCAGAGCGACCAATAGTTTTCCTAGATTCACTCATCCTATTAGTGACTGTTTCTACGTAAAAACATAATATTTAGTGAATATTATAGGTGAGTTTCCATTTGATTCCAGTAATTTTCTTAACTTCATGCATCTTGTTAGCAAACTCTGATATATCATTATTATCAACAAATATCTTTGCCTGGAAATCACTATTTTTATTTTTCTATTCATATAGATAAGTTTCAAGTTATTCGTACCGGTATATACCATATAATTAGGATAATAGTGATCGATTGATTGATTAATATTAAGTGCCGCAAAAGTGAGTCATATAGCGCCAGAAGAAGGTGATAGAGAGGTGAGACACCAAGCAGGAAGGAAACAGAAAGAAAAGAAGGACAGTTGAAGAACTGAAAAGAAGTTGTTTTGGCCGAAGGAGCGCCAAAACCCTTCAAGTAATGCCCACATCACTACACACAATACCACCTCTATGAAGGTATCAACAGTATGATTACTCTAACAAATGTTATTATCTTTTGGTACAATTTTGTTTCATAGTCTAATACTGTTTATATCCATTCATTACCTCTGGGTATTAAGACCAACTCAAAGTTAACACAGATGACACAACCTCCACATACCGTTATGGACGAGGGACTCAGTCAAGTGTACCATTGTTCGCATTGTGTTGTGGTCAGGTCAAAATGGTGAGGCTGTCCACACACTGTTTTCTCACCTCATCGTATATTCCCTCCTCTTATTTATCTCCTCTTCAAATCTTTTCCTTCCTCCCTCCTTGTACATTCCTCTCTACTGGCTGGTGATATTGATTCCTCTTCCTCAAGGTACTTACATACAAATGGAGAACCTTCAATAGTCCCTTGTTGCTTGGAGACTGACAGTATCATTCACAGCAAAATTTTATGGTCTAATTAAGAATCCCATTCATAGATACATGTACAGTACGTGTGATTGTGTGTGTGTGCATGTTTAGGTGTGTGTGTGTGTGTGTGCATGTACTTTTGTGTGTGTGTACTTGTGTGCAGTGTATGTGATCATGTGTGTGTGTATGCTCGTGTGCATGTTTTTTTGTTTGTGTGTGTCTGTGTGTGTGTACTTGTGTGCATGTGTATGTGATCATGTGTGTGTGCGTGCTAGTGTGCATGTTTTTTTGTTTGTGTGTGTGTACTTGTGTGCATGTGTATGTGATCATGTATGTGTGTGTGTGCGTGCTAGTGTGCATGTTTTTTTTTTTTTTTTAGTGTGTGTGTGTGCGAGTGTTGCGACCCCATTTACAGTGTCATCTCCAGCTGACCACACAACAGGAACAAACGAGGCCCACAGAGAGAGAAGACTGTGAGGGAAGCCAACATAATGGACGATAAAGTCATGTTGAATGGTTGGCAACTCTATTCTTTTCTTGGGGATGAGTTTCAATATTACATCCTCTGACCCTCACCTCACCTGTCTGTCTGTCTGTCTGTCTGTGTGTGTATGTGTGTTTCTGTCTGTTTGCCTGTCTGTGTCTGTGTGTTTCTGTCTGTTTGCCTGTCTGTGTCTGTGTTTTCCTGTCTCTTTGCCTGTCTGTGAATGTGTGTTTCTGTCTTTATGCCTGTGTGTGTGTGTGTGTTCCTGCTGTCTGTCTGTTTGTTTGTTTGTTCGTTTGTTTGTGTGTGTGTGTGTCTGTATGTCTGTCTCTCTCTTTGTCTGTGTGTGTGTGTGTCTGTCTGTCTATTATTCATTCCCTGTCACATATATACTCGTATACAGGTAATGTCATAAACACTTTTACTCTTTCATATAATATAGTTGTAGTACTTATTACCTTCCCTCATTTGGATGCTAGTTCGAAAATGACAACGTGCGTGTACTGCAAATGAAAATATTTCAACTGAACTTACTTTTAATAGGCAAAGTATGGAAGCACTACACCAATTGATTATATGTTAATGACTAATGGAAAATGGACATGTTGTATTGAGAAAGACAAGTGTAAGTACAAAGGGAGTCTATAGTTGTGTTGCGGTTGTGACTGATGAATAAATGAAACTCGTGAATCATTATGAAAGCTCTCCTTGATCGACAGAGGAATATACCACATGTTTAGCCTGTTGCCTTAAGTTTTCACCAAATTTCATGACTCGACTTTAGACCTCCACTTTACAATGTTTTCTCGTCCTCCGTTCACCGTCCCCCCCCCCCCCCCCCCGACAGTCTCCATTCCCCAAACCTCTCTTTTCCCACCCTCCTTCATCCCTATCACCCCTCTCCATTTCCTTCATGCTCCCTCTCCCCCTCCCCCTCTCCCCCTCTCTCTCTCTCTCCACCCTCTAACAATCTCATCTCCCTATTATTTTCATTTCTGTTCTATATTATCTCCCATCTTCACCCCAACCCCCTCACCTTTCTCTCCTCCACTCATCACTTTCCCTCTGCTTCATCACTTTCCTTCCATCCCAGAACAACTCCTCCACAATGATCTCTTCTTTTCCTTCTCTTTCACTTCACCATGCAATTATATTCTTATCTCATTATTCTCCTACATTTACACGACTCTCTTCATTAACCATCAGTCTCTTCCAGATTAAGGAAGAGGTGCCTGACGAAGTTCTTTAAGCCCTGACTGTGTATTTTTTCCAGTCACATGAAAATTATGTAACACAATGTTGGAACAGTTATATTGGTGTTGATTATATTGCAAATATTGAACATAGCATATGACATCTCCTTGTTTACATTATTATTAAATCTGTTACCGTGCTCTGCACCCTGTCAGGTCGTAACGAACTTCGTCAGGCAATTGTACAGTGAAGGTATAATTCTGAAGCAATTGATTCCTCCAAACTATTCCAAGCAGCAGGGCACCATTATTTTTATTAATCTGATCCTATTTTCTGACATATATTAGATGAATCAAGGAGCTTCAAAGTACCAAATGCATATCCTCCCCTTAAAAAAGCTAAAATAAAGTCGGCAAATCTGTTCCTTTGCACAGTCTAGAGTCGAATCACTATTATACAATTCACCTACCGAATTTTACCTCTACATATACAGAATTTTCTCTTATTAATCTTTTCAATACACGATTTGTTACGATTGGCTTAACTGGATTTAATTTGAGAATTTTCTTTGCTACCATCCTCATTGATTAACCTTCTGTGCACCCATCCTTTAACCTCCTCCTTCTTTGCCTCCAATTCCCAGTTTCTCCATAACTACCTTCAGTCCACCTCAGTTTCTAATTAGCCTACTCCCTTATCCCTTCAACATCCTATTATTACATTTCTCTAGCCTTTCTGTATGCCTGTTTGTCTATCTATATCAGTTCTCTTGTCTGTATATTTATGTGTCGTTGTGTCTATTCATCTGTTAGTCCATACGTCTGCCTCCTCTCATCCCTCCCTCACTCAAAAACATGCATCTTCTGTCTCCTGCCTCCCTCCTTCCTTCCCTCCCTCACTCCACCGTCGTCGTTCCCCCCACACTACCTCTCCCTCACTAACCCTTGTCTTCTTCTTCTGCACTGGTCGGTCCGTCCCACAACTACATGGCGACAATGTCATATATAAGAGAGGATCAGTCATGTCACCTGCACACTCACACGCCACTAGTCAACACGGCAAAATGGTAAGAGAAAAAGAAAAGCAGTAACAACACACACAGATGAACACAAAATTAACCTCCCACTCATGACTTTCATAATACACTCACTGATTCCAAGGATACTCTACTTAGACAATTTGGTGAGAGGAAGAGTTTATAGTGTGGGGAAGAGTTAGTGTAAGGAAGAGTTTATGGTGTGAGGAAGAGTTTATAGTGTGAGGAAGAGTTTATGGTGTGAGGAAGAGTTTATGGTGTGAGGAAGAGTTTATAGTGTGAGGAAGAGTTTATAGTGTGAGGAAGAGTTTATAGTGTGAGGAAGAGTTTATAGTGTGAGGAAGAGTTTATAGTGTGAGGAAGAGTTTATAGTGTGAGGAAGAGTTTATAGTGTGAGGAAGAGTTTATAGTGTGAGGAAGAGTTTATAGTGTGAGGAAGAGTTTATGGTGTGAGGAAGAGTTTATGGTGTGAGGAAGAGTTTATGGTGTGAGGAAGAGTTTATGGTGTGAGGAAGAGTTTATGGTGTGAGGAAGAGTTAGTGTGAGGAAGAGTTTATAGTGTGAGGAAGAGTTAGTGTGAGGAAAAGTTATTGTGAGGAAGAGTTAGTGTGAGGAAGAGTTTATGGTGTGAGGAAGAGTTTATGGTATGAGGAAGAGTTTATGGTGTGAGGAAGAGTTAGTGTGAGGAAGAGTTTATAGTTTGAGGAAGAGTTTATAGTGTGAGGAAGAGTTTATAGTGTGAGGAAGAGTTAGTGTGAGGAAGAGTTTATAGTGTGAGGAAGAGTTTATAGTGTGAGGAAGAGTTTATAGTGTGAGGAAGAGTTTATAGTGTGAGGAAGAGTTTATAGTGTGAGGAAGAGTTTATAGTGTGAGGAAGAGTTTATAGTGTGAGGAAGAGTTTATAGTGTGAGGAAGAGTTAGTGTGAGGAAGAGTTTATAGTGTGAGGAAGAGTTAGTGTGAGGAAGAGTTAGTGTGAGGAAGAGTTAGTGTGAGGAAGAGTTAGTGTGAGGAAGAGTTAGTGTGAGGAAGAGTTAGTGTGAGGAAGAGTTAGTGTGAGGAAGAATTTATGGTGTGAGGAAGAGTTTATGGTGTGAGGAAGAGTTTATGGTGTGAGGAAGAGTTTATAGTGTGAGGAAGAGTTAGTGTGAGGAAGAGTTAGTGTAAGGAAGAGTTAGTGTGAGGAAGAGTTTATAGTGTGAGGAAGAGTTAGTGTGAGGAAGAGTTTATGGTGTGAGGAAGAGTTTATAGTGTGAGGAAGAGTTTATAGTGTGAAGAAGAGTTTATAGTGTGAGGAAGAGTTTATAGTGTGAGGAAGAGTTAGTGTGAGGAAAAGTTATTGTGAGGAAGAGTTAGTGTGAGGAAGAGTTTATGGTGTGAGGAAGAGTTTATGGTGTGAGGAAGAGTTTATGGTGTGAGGAAGAGTTAGTGTGAGGAAGAGTTTATAGTGTGAGGAAGAGTTTATAGTGTGAGGAAGAGTTTATAGTGTGAGGAAGAGTTAGTGTGAGGAAGAGTTTATAGTGTGAGGAAGAGTTTATAGTGTGAGGAAGAGTTTATAGTGTGAGGAAGAGTTAGTGTTAGGAAGAGTTTATAGTGTGAGGAAGAGTTAGTGTGAGGAAGAGTTAGTGTAAGGAAGAGTTAGTGTGAGGAAGAGTTAGTGTGAGGAAGAGTTAGTGTGAGGAAGAGTTAGTGTGAGGAAGAATTTATGGTGTGAGGAAGAGTTTATGGTGTGAGGAAGAGTTTATGGTGTGAGGAAGAGTTTATAGTGTGAGGAAGAGTTAGTGTGAGGAAGAGTTAGTGCCACACAAAACAAAACACACACTGCCTTACATACTGACATTATACACACTTTAAAACCATCCACTCAACACATTATTATTTTTTTATTTTTTTTTTTTAATAATATTTTTTTTTTATTTTATTTTATTTTTTTTTTGTGTCCTGCAGAAGGTGGCCCCGTGTATCCTGGTGTTGGTCCTGGCCGCCACGTCCTACGCTCGCCCTGGCGGCTACGGTGGCGGCGGCGGCGGTGGAGGGCATGGTGGCGGTGGAGGAGGACACATCAACTTTAGTATTGGTGGTGGAGGAGGTCATGGTGGTGGTGGAGGAGGCTATGGTGGGGGTGGTGGAGGCTATGGTGGTGGAGGAGGAGGTTATGGTGGTGGCGGTGGAGGTCATGGTGGGTTTGGTGGTGGCGGCGGCGGCTTTGCTGGTGGAGTTGGTCATAATACTTTCAATCTTGGTGGTGGCGGTGGCGGCTATGGCGGTGGCGGCTTTGGGGGTGGCGGCGGCGGAGGCTATGGTGGTGGTGGTGGTGGCGGTGGCGGCTATGCTGGTGGATCAGGTCATAACAATTTCAATATTGGCGGTGGTGGTGGCGGCTATGGTGGTGGTGGCGGCGGCGGCTTCTTTGGCGGGGGAGGCCATGGCGGAGGTGGTGGCGGCGGCGGCGGCTATGGCGGTGGCGGCGGACACATTAGTTTCAGCATTGGCGGCGGTGGCTTTGGTGGCGGAGGTCATGGAGGCGGCTATGGCGGCGGCGGCGGCGGCTTTGGCGGCGGCTATGGCGGCGGTGGGAAGGGGCACGGAAAGAAGAAGTAAACAGCCGCCAATACTTAGCGTAGGAAACCAATGTACAGTCGATCACTAAATTATGAGGAGAGAGAGAGAGAGAGAGAGAGAGAGAGAGATAGAGAGAGAGAGAGAGAAGAATGGATGGTATTAGAGAGAGAGAGAGAGAGAGAGAGAGAGAGAGAGAGAGAGAGAGAGAGAGAGAGAGAGAGAGAGAGAGAGAGAGAGAGAGAGATAATGAAGTTGTCAGAGGTGTCAGATATAAGCAGTATGCAAAAACAATAATTATTCATGATGCATATGGCCCAATGTGTTTTTTGTTTTGTTTTCAAGAGAGAAGTGGCCCCATCGATTTTTTTTAGCGACTGTACAAGGAGGGGCAATACATGTTCGTGTCGTGGTACATACATACATACAGTACATACAGTGTTGGTAATAAATTCTGGAGTAGCTAGCTGATTCCTGTAAACTATTCCAAGCAACAAGTCACCATTAATATTGTTAAACTTGTCTTTATGTTTTCTGGTCCTTCTGTTTTCTAGTCCTTCTGTTTTCTGGTGTACTTTTGAGGCTTCAGTCAGTTGCTCCAGATTAACCAACGCTGTACAGTACTTAGTTCCTATTGTTACTGATCTCAACCAGTGTCAAAAACGGAAAATGGTTAATAAATTGAATAAAACCCAATCATTACAAAAAAAATACTTTTCGTTTCTATACCCTTCACTCAGGCTCAGCGACACATTGTTTACATTCGCTTATCAACTTCTTTAAGTGATGTGACAATAAATACAAGACATACGAAGCACTAAACTGAGAATAGATGACTGGTTAGTGCTGTTACGAAAGAGTGAACCCAGACATAATATAATCAGAAATGAGGGTCCATAGTTCAATGTATGAATAATGGGGAAATGAATGTTTGTAAATCTGGAGCAACTCATTTCTCGAAGATATTCCAGGCAACAGGCCACATTTATTTTTGTTCATCTGGCTGTGTTTCCTGGTATACTTTGGAGGAATTAAGGTGCTCCAATGTACCAAAAGTATACTATTCCTGTACAAGGGAAGGAAATCAACTGTGTTTTCTTTATCAATGTTGGTAATCATATAGAAGACGTGGACGGTATATATAAAGACGTCAGTTTACATGTATATATATTTTTAATACGAGATAACCAGTTCAATCCACACATGTATCATTCCAATGTATCTTCTTTTTAATAATCAAAGTTGGATTGCAATAAAGAAATGACTAACAACTCAAGATAAGATAGAGAAGGGTGGGAAAGACTGCATATAGAAGGAGACAATAATACTCTATAGGTTAATTAATCATTCAGAACTAAAGAGAGATCTGCTGGGGAAAATAAAAATGAAGATGCCTATTGTTACATCAGGTGTTTCTGTGTCACTGGTATTAAAAAAAATTCCTGTTGTCAATCAGGCATTGTTAACAACTTTGTGTTCAGCTTTATAAATACAAACAATATAATGTAGTAAAAGTTAATCAAAATTCATAAACAAAATTAATGGACTCGAAAATACTGTATAAGAATGTATTTTAATGCAATACATAATGTTGAATTAGAATTAGTCAACAAAACCACGTGTCATTTTGAATATTTTATAAGTTTGCAAAATATCATTAAGCAGTTGAAATCTATCTAATGTTAATTAAGCAGTTGAAATCTATCTAATATGCAATATAAGAAGTTTAAAGTCTTGGGGAGATGAGGTCGCAGAATCATTCATCCTTAAACCTTTTATTTTTTTAAGATGTTGATATCTGTACATATTATCATGATCCTGTTCAGGTTTATGGACCAACGCATGTGTTGTCTTTATCTGTATTTTGTTTTCTGTTCGACGCCTGTAGTTAAGTAGGTGATGCTTGGAAGTTTCCTGCAAACCATTTTATGTGGACATAAAATTATTGTTTTTGTTACATTATAGAAAACTTTCACCCTATCTCAATTTTGCATACTGCAGAATATCATGCAAATAAAACTGGAATGAATGTATCCCTTTATATCAATAAATGAAGCCATACCCTGCACGAGTTAAAATTAACCTCGAAAATTATATTTATACGATGAAATAGCGAACAATAATTAATGATATTATACACTCTACCTCATCCACAGAGATATGCACACATTGTAATAGAATACATGGTACCATAAGTACCTGTGTGTGTCCCAAGTTACCTGTAAAGAAAATATTTAAAATAAGCATTATGTATGGCACTATAAAATGCTTTACTTTATTGATATTTCAGAGTTCCTATAAAACTCTCATCTTCTGTTTGGTTTTCATGAGCCGCCATCTTTAATTTACGAAAGTCATACCAACCATTTGCTCTTACTCCAATAGCCTATCAAATACAAACAAGGAAAACAACTCCATCAAACAAGGACTAACAGACAATATCTTTGTTCACTTCAACAGAGACTGATTTATTGCCTTTAAAGGAGACATTCGCCCATCAACCCACAAAACCTCACCTCTCGATAATGACCAATTGTTACCGACAAAACACACTCACACGAACACACACACACCACACAGACAAGCACACTCACGTACACACACGCATACGCACACACTATCTGTTACATTATTTTCAAGCATTGGTCAGGTTCAATGTCACTTGTTAGAACTTACGAAGCATCATACAAAATGGTCTGAGAGTTGACATTACCATTACGGTTAGTGAAACGTAACACAGTGACGACAGATTCACTAAGCATTTGTTCAGTTTAGGAATGTAATCATGTGTCCTTGGCACAAGTACATAAATTAATATTTCTATATTCTTTATGATCTCGGCATATTGGTGTCATGCTCGTATCGAGGACCATGTCCTCTCAATCACAGGCATGACTGGACTTGCATAACAAGTGTTCACGCACGACGCACGAGGAGAACATTGTGCTCTGATACGCCACATATGTCTCATACAATTGAACTCTTGCGTATTGTAAGAATGTGACAAGTGACGGAACCACTTGAAACTTCCACATCAAATGAAATAACCTAACATAAATCAGAATTACGAGATAAAGCTGACTTAGGATCTGAGAAACAACTTAACTTGTGTATATATGGGTGATTAGGATCTGTACAACTAGTAAATCAAACTCATACCATAAACTAATTTGCAAGATTATATAAAATCTAGCAGGTGTTTTGAATACACTTTGATTTGTAATAACCGAAGGTTATTATTTTAATAATGAGAAGCTGCAACAGAATAAAAATAAATAACATTTATCACTGTGTTCTCTTTAATTATTAGAGGAAAGTGTTGTAAATCATACGTTGTTTTACCGCTTTATTGCCTACCTTCGGTTTTATCAACACCACAATAATAATGAATACCTTGGGTTGTCATTTCATCAGTAGTTTAAACAAACCTTCCTCTCGTGCATGACCAACTCTAACTCAAGATCATCAGGCAAGGTGTGAGTGGCTGTCAGCTCGGGGTTATCTGTCTATTCACCTGTCCAGTCTTTGGCCAGGAGATTAAATGTTAACCAGTCAGTCAATTATCAGTTTGTTATTGTGAACGCACTCACCACCAGACGAAACTGTTGGCTGACTAGACATGACGTGTTTGGCGATTCACAGTTGGTCTATTATTTATCAATTTCTGTTTGTATGACGTGAAAGCTGTTTGTTCGTTTTTATAGTGAGGTTATTCACTAATAAGCCAATGGTTGAGAAAAGAACATTTCTACAAACTACTTGACGAATTAATGACACACTTATGCAATCATTTCATTCACGCATTCAATATTTTGGATTCCCCTTGTAGTCTGAATATCCTTCCAGAATATGTTCATCTTACTGATAATATTATCACAGAAAAAGGTTTTCAACCGAGTCCTTGTTCAGATTCATTTTTAGATATGCATATGAACCACCTGATCTCCGTTCCAGATCAGTCAAGTGGCCAAGTTGTATTAGAGTAGCCAATCCAACCTTCACCAAGAATAAACTTGTGCCAACAACAGAAATTCATTTTGGCACAGTTGCAGAAAGTAGTTCCTGTATTCCCTCTCCTACCTTACCCCTGGACCAAATGTGGCAACGTCGCAGCAGTGATGAACGTCTATATGAATGAAAATATTTTCACTTTGTAACGACGGACGTGAGTGGTGACTGATTTTCCACATTTGGTCTAGGGGTAGGGTAGTGAGGTAAGAAAGGGGATACAGGAATTTCTTTCCGCAACTGTACCAATAAAATATTCTGTCAGCAAACTATATAACAGAATATGCTCCCATTCCCATTTGCCTGAATGGTTCACACACATATATATTTATAAAGCTAAACTGCTGATCAAGTGAAAACTACATGTACTCGCTTGGCTTTACCTACTCGCATCAATTACTGGTAAACATATACAGTCTAGTGTTGTCCATTGAACATAAGAAGTGTTTTGACGTATGTTGTGATGGTTGTGAAAGCATGTAACCCTTTTTGGTATAGGACTTTCCGTTTTACATGCTCTGGGAAAAGGCAGACAGAAACCAGTAACCAACGTGACAACAATATAATTCTTGCCTCTACCCTGAGTCTTCATGATTCATCTTGGTAGGATTTAAAATTCTCCCTGTCAAAATGATGGCCAATATCTTGCGGGTTTGCCATATAACCCGTTAGCAAGTTAAACGTTTCCAGATTGTATTCCCACTCAGGCAAATATTTAAGTCAACCAACCTAAGCCTTAATTGATCACTACCAGAGGATATTTTTTTGCGACAACTACTCCTACTTGCTAATGGTATAAAAAAGTAGCCATCACAAGAAGTTTATCTCTTAAAGTACACACACACACTGGATGCACGTACGAAAGGACAGACTTTCTTGAAAAATACATTACAGACACATTTCTATCCTCAATAACTTATATTCTTATGGTCTGCAACATAACTTTAGGTAAGTTTCCCTTACAATATATAATACACTGAGCAGATAGAAACAGGCCTACCAAATTTATTACTTAACAAATAAAAGAACCTTCAAAATATTACATGCACGCACACCCACCCAAAAAAAATTGTATTAGACACACACACACAAGGTATTAGAAACACACACACACACACACACAAGGAATTACACACACACACACACACACACACACACACACACACACACACACACACACACACACAAAAGGTATTAGACACACACACACAAGGTATTACACACACACACACACACAAAGGTATTAGACACACACACACACAAAAGGTATTAGACACACACACACACACACACAAAGAGCCACAAAACAAGGAGAATGTCATCCCTGCTCAAAAAGTACAATGACCCAGTTAAAGTCAATGATGTGATGAGGACCAATGAGCCCTGATAATCACCACCACGTGCACTGTTTCCCCACAACGATATGACACACACACACACACACACACACACACGAGTAATGTAATGGCCAGGAGCGACGCAACCTCAACAATGTGCCAAGATAGGGCCCAAAACAAAAAAAATTAAAAATAAATAAACTAAAACTCCATTGTGACGTCATGCTCCAAGCAGGGAGGTTCCAAGTGAGAGGCAGGGATTATTGGTCGTATTATCTACCTTATATTCCAGCATATATTTTTATCTAATCTTTTTTCAACAAATTTGCCATCAAGCTTAGTGAGTTATACACATGTGACTCTATAATGTTACCGATAATTTGCAGCTAATATCCAATAATGTATAATATATTGATTTCAATGTTTAGATGCCTAGTGACATTTGGCAGTAAGCATGAATGTCCCCAGATATATGTATATATACGCTGGACCAGTTATCACTTCACAGAGTCACTGATCTGCCCTCCTTTCCTTAACATCAATATGGTGAGATCTGAACACACACAAAATGAATAGACAATAATAGGCCCAAAGTTCATCACGAAAGAGGAAGTCAAAATTGTGTTGTATAAATCAATTATGTTATTAATGATTTTGTTCCAAGTTTTTGTCCATAATTTTCTACACATATGACATAACCTTCACTGCTTATTTATAATGCTGTAATAACTGTACTTGTTGATCATATTCCTCATTATTATACATTTAATTTTGTAGTTATAGTTTGTATCCTCATTTGTATCCTTAGAACAATTTTATTATCCTTTTTTGTATCCCTAGAACAAAAAAAGCATTATTGCTTTTGTAAATGGAAATTCCACCTGTATAATTGTATTTTTTTCTATACATATCATTCTTATAATATAGCTTACCTTTTCGTAAGTAGAATTTTTTGTATTATTGTATCTTTTTTTTTTTTACAGTATATTTGGTCCTTCTAACTTTATGTTGTTTTGTCCCTGCTACAGAAGTTGGTGTTTGTAAGCATCACCTTGCTCCTGGGGGCCTCCTGCCTCGCTCACCCAGGAGGTAATCCAGTGGGTGCTGGGGCTGGACACACTGGGGGAACTGGAGGCTTCGGAGGCGGCGGCTTTGGAGGACACGGTGGAGGAGGCTATGGTGGAGGTGCTAGTTTCTCCACCCTTCTTGGAGGTGGACATGGTGGTGGTGGAGGATATGGCCGGGGTGGGTTTGGTGGTGGTGGAGGACATGGTGGAGGCTTTGGAGGTGGATATGGTGGTGGAGGCTTTGGTGGTGGTGGAGGACATGGTGGAGGCTTTGGTGGTGGAGGACATGGGGCAAGTTTCTCTACTTTCCTTGGCGGCGGCGGCCATGGTGGCGGCGGCGGTGGCGGTGGATATGGGCGTGGTGGTGGTGGTTTTGGTGGAGGCTATGGTGGTGCTGGTGGAGAAGGAGCTGGTGCCGGACATACAGGTGGCACTGGCTTTGGTGGTGGCGGCTATGGCGGCTTTGGAGGCGGACATGGCGGCGGTGCTGGTTTCTCCGCCTTTATTGGTGGCGGCCATGGTGGTGGTGGCGGCGGCGGAAAGGGTTATGGAAAGTAAAACAAATAAAAATATAAATGCAATATCCAAAAATATTCAGGAATTCTGATGGATAAGAAATTCTTGTTTTTATTTTTAGGCAAACACACAGGAAACTCGTCTCAAAATCTGTTATAACTTATTAACGTTAAAATAAACGTCATAAATATTGTCTCTTGTTTGACATCCTTACACACAGAAGAGTAAACACCATTGACTGTAGTTGTGGAGTTGATATCACATTACTGGGGCTAAAAAAAAAATTAGGAAATACAGTAAGTACAACCACAGGTAGGCCATACAGGTATACAGTATTATGGTAAGTATCTGATATATTTGAGTGTAACCCTCTGGAAACTATTCATATCTGGTCTGTATTAACACACCAATACTGTCTGGTCTGTATTTCTACACCAATTGTGCTGTCAAATGAAATTCCCGACTTCTTTCCAGTTCCTACTAAAATTAATCTGAGGTGCGTCCTTTCCCTCACTCTTCCAATGCCTCTATGACCTGGGTGCTTGGCCAGGCTGCAGTGGGTCATGGCTCCTTGCATTATTAGGGTGTCTGACCTTGATGTTACCGATGATGCTATGAACCCGCTGAGAAAGTCGAAATTTTATTATTGCTCACGAAGCACTGAATGAGGGGTCGAAGCTAATGGATTTGTTAGTATCCTGGATTAAGGTCACATGGTAAAGGATTTGGGGAACTTATTGGGTGACAGTGTACAGTTTGTTTGTTCTTGTAGTAAAAACAATGAAATCCGCCAAGTCTAACCCCCACAGTGACAATGATGATGATAATGATGTGGATCTGCGTTTGCGTGTGTGTGTTTGTACGTGTGTGTGTGTGTCCTCGTGCGAGTTGGTCCACATACATTACCTCAACAAGAGGAATTGACTGTTGTGGGTTACATTTTGCAAGGAAGTCGTCTTTAATAATAGGGAGAGGAATATTATTATTACTCTGTGATTTATTATAAGCTTTACGGATACCACAAACGGCGGAAGGTCAAACTCCACGGGTACTAAACACCTATATTCATTAGCAGAACTTCATAAAGGCAGGTTAGTGGTATGGGATTGGCAGGTTAGTGGTATCGGGTTGGGAGGTTAGTGGTATTGGGTTGGCAGGTTAGTGGTATTGGGTTGGCAGGTTAGTGGTATGGGATTGGCAGGTTAGAGGTAAGGTGCTGGGTAAGTTGGGGTTAGGGGTTGTGTAAGTTGGGGTTAAGGGTTGGGTAGGTTGCATGGGAAAAAGGAGGTTATTCGATAGGGACAAATGGTTGGCAAGATGTGGTAAAGGATTGAGAGGTTGAGGATAAGGGGTTGGTAAGCTCGGAGAACTTATATAGGACTAGCCAGTATGCCCTCCAAGAAGTAAAGATTGTTTGGCTTTTCTCCCATTGTGGTGATGCTCGTCGTAACATCTAACAGGTATATAAAAAAATATATATATAAAATAAAAAACGTTGTATGAATTATGTAATAAAATTAAATGGGTGTTGTTGCAATTGTATTATTGATTTTTAGCCAGAAGATGCCAGTTGTCTGTTAAAATATTGATAAGAAAATAAAAGAACAATGAAGAATGATATATCCTTTCCCTACTATTGATGTATATATGAACACCGCGCATGTACAAACACACACGAATACACACGAACACATACACACACTCAAATACACACACACTGGACGTGGTAGCGAATGGACGTGGCAAAGCAGTGCTCCAGATATTGGAACGATTCAAGTGTTTCTAGACCTGAGGTACCCTTGCCATGGACCTTGAAGATGTTAAGGTGCTCCTTGAGGCACAGGACAAAACATTCAAGACTGCACTGGATATTATTGTGGAACAACTAAAGTCAAGAATTCAACATTCAGAAGAAACCATAACAGACTTGGTGAAGAGCCTTGAGTTCACGCAAGCGGAAGTGAAGGAACTACAAAATGAAGTGCCAGTGCTAAAAACATCAAACAATGACAATAAGACAACAATAGAAATTATGAAGTCACAGATTGAAGAGTTGGAAAGAAGAACTAATTACCAAGAAGATTACAACCGGCGGAACAACCTTCGTTTCACCGGTATTCAAGAACAACCCGGTGGTGAATCCTGGGAAGAGACAGCTCAAATTGTAACGAAGCTGCTTGAGGATAAGCTCCAAGTACCAACGATGAAGCTAGAAAGAGCACACCGGATAGGCCAAGCTAACCCCTCACGACAAAGAACCATAGTTGCAAGATTTGAGAAGTTTGGGGATCGCGAGACGGTCCTCAGAAATGCTAGAAAACTGAAGGGCAGTGGAATCTATATTAACGAAGACCTATGCCAAGCTTCGCAGGAGATTCGGAATAAACAACTTCCCTTACTAAAGGAGGCCAGAAACCTGAGACTGCCAGTAACGAGCCGACGGGGAGGGTTGGTGGTGACGTCACAGTGTCCGGGGGTGCTGGTGGGGGGCGGCCGGTTGGCAGTGGTGCTGGAGTTGAAGGGGGCAGAGACGTTTCTTCAGCTGCTCCTGTGGGCGCTGGTGTCTGGGCTGCTGCTGGTGCTGCGGCTGTGTCTCCTGCTGTTGCTGGGGTGGATGCAGTGGCCATGTCTCCTGCTGGTGCTGGGGCAGGTGCTGCAGCTTCATCCCTTCGTGGCAGTATTGATGGGACCCCAACCCATGTCGGGTCTGCTGGTGACCTTCGAGTGGGTAGCGGTGCTGTGCAGCGACAACCAATGAGTCTACGTAACCGTAAGAAATAGGTGAACTTCTCCGTAACATCAGTTTCACATTTTGTGTTTTTTGATAGATCTAATGGTATCTAAAGGGTTACTGTGTGACGAACTACCTTTCTCTTCATTAAGTGATGAATCATTGTCGTCTCTTCTTGCAACTACTATACCCTTGGGTAACGTACGTCATTATAAAACTTTAGAATTTGATCCCTTACGTATAGATGACTCTAAACATAACAGTGATTTAGATGTAAACAGGTTCTTTGTGCGTGAAAGGTTTGTCTGTGTTCCTAAAACAGAATATGTGTTTGCTTATAAAATCACCTTAAGTAGTAGCAAAGTCTTATCAATATGTAATATGAATATACGATCCATTCCAAAGAACCTCCAATATTTTAAAGACACAGTTATGTATAGCACAACTTTAAACATTAGTGTCTGTGGTTTCACCGAAATTAGATTAGATCCCAACCTTGCTTCTCTATATGAAATGCCCGGATATTATATGTTTAATAACTGTAGAAATGTTCATGGTGGTGGTGTAGCCATATATGTGTCAAATGAATATAACTCGTCATAACCAAACCGACCAGAGTCACCAGCACCTCAGCCACACTCACAGATCACATATGGGCAACTCATCTGGATGAAAATATTGGTAACTATATAATTGAAACTGATATTTCGGACCATTATCCCACATTGTCTCAGTTTAGGCTTGAACAAGATAAACAAGAACCTCACATTATTTACAGAAGAGCTTTTACAAATTTTTCAATGGAAAAATTTACCTCTGATCTTGCTCTTGTAAATTGGAATAATATACTAAATTCAAATTGTTGTGATGAAGCTTACGGTCTCTCTTATGAAAAATTTAACATGCTTTTTCAGAAACACTTTCCGATTATAAAAATGAGCTTAAATAAGAAAAGTAATCGCAGCTCATATATTACACCAACCTTAAAAAACAGCATAAGAGAAAAACATAGATTAGAAAGACTTTCAAAAACATGGCCAGTAACGTATGAACGCACGTATAAACAATATAGGAATAAACTGAATACACTTTTACGAAAAGCGAGGAACTTGTATTACAAAACCCAACTGAATGAGAATCAAGGAAACCCTAAAAAACAGTGGAAAACCATAAACTTTCTTCTGGGCAAAACTAATGATGTACACAAACATATTATTGAATTAAACCCTTAAGTCACAGACGTATCAGAAAAGTTTAATGAACACTTTCTTCGACATAATTTAACAGTTAATGAATATGATTGTGATTATATAAAATATTTAAAAGATCCACCTAATTTCTCCATGTATTTTGTCCCAGCTAACAAAACCGAAATTGAAACTATTCTAAGTAATCTCAAAACAAACACACCTGGCTATGACGACATTTCCCCAAAGATATTAAAATGTTCTTCTTCAGTTATATCTACCCCTCTGACTCACATAATCAACCTATCATTAAAATCCGGTATTTTTCCAGACCAACTTAAGAAAGCTAGAGTAATTCCCCTACTGAAATCAGGTGACAGAGGTGACCCAAACAATTACCGTCCCATTTCCATACTTCCGGCATTTAGTAAAATATTTGAGAAAATTATTTCCCTCAGATTAATTAACTATCTCGAAAAGAACAACCTCATAACTGAATAACAACATGGCTTTAGGGCACAACACTCAACAGAATCAGCAATATTACGTTTTGTTAATGATGTGTATTCATGTTTGGAAGAAAAAATGTATGTAGTGGGAGTTTTCATAGATTTATCAAAGGCTTTCGATACCTTAGACCATAAGATTTTACTTCATAAATTAGAATACTATGGAATAAGGTGTGTGCCATTGAAACTGTTTGTCAGCTACCTCAGCAACAGAAAACAAAGTGTGTTTTGTAACAATACTAACTCTCCGTTCAGGGAAATTTTTAAAGGTGTACCACAGGGTTCTGTATTGGGTCCAATACTTTTTCTTTTATAGATTAATGACCTTGTAAATGCTAGTAATGAGTTTAGTTTTGTAGTATATGATGATGATACAACACTCTTACTCAAGGATAAAACCTAAATTCTTTACATACAAATTTAATCTCTGAGTTAAACAAAGTTGTGTTATGGATTAAAAATAATAAGCTATTGCTCAATATCTCGAAAACAAATTATATGCTATTTCAAAATCGTTCTGTAAAAAACTCTATTCCCCTAGTAACCTTAAATGGAGAAATAATTCAACAAGTTAATCATACTAAATTTCTTGGTGTTATTGTTGATGAAAACTTAAACTGGAAGTACCATATTGACCAAACATGCACAAAGCTGTCTCAAATCATAGGTATTCTCTACAGAATCCGACATAACCTGACTACAGAGGCAATGATCAGCATATACTACACCCTATGTTACCCTCACCTCACTTACTGTGTATCCGTATGGGCAAGTACGTGGCCCACTTTCTTAAATAGATTAATAATTTTGCAAAACAACATCATGCGATGCATATTTTTTCTCAAAAAGTTTGATTCTACTGCCAATGTCTATTCTGATTGGAAAATTCTAAAAGTTACCTTTATACACAAATATTTTATATTACTGCTTATCTATAAAAGTCAGGGAAGAAGTTCAATATTCAAGGTAATTCAAAATAGTACAAACATCAGAAGTAATAACATCAATCTAAGTTGGCCAGTCTTTAGAACAAAATTATTTATGAACAGCGTAATCTCTTTTGGTCCTAAACTTTTCAATAAAATGCCAATTGATAAGAAACTACTTCTTCAGACTACCAATTGTAATAGGTACAAAAAAGAAATAAGAAACTATGTACTCTATCAACAAAATTTGTCATCTTTTTCCTAGTTCAATTATATTACCTTATAAGAATTTGTCTTCAGTTTAGGTCCACTCATATTTTGTGTTAAACTATGTAATTGTAGATAAGCTTGCTATGTCTAATGTAGCTTCCATTCCTTTAAATATATAAGAATCTCAATGTCCGTCATGGAGCTTTGGCTCGACGGACCGTAGCTATTACCAACAAAAATTGTATATTGCATCATTGTATTATAATTTTAGCAATAAAACTTTACTTACTTACTTACTTACACACACACACGAATACACCACACAAATACACACACACACACGAATACACACACACACACGAATACACACACACACACGAATACACACACACACACGAATACACACACACACACGAATACACACACACACACGAATACACACACACACACGAATACACACACACACACGAATACACACACACACACGAATACACACACACACACGCACGAATACATGCACACTCGCGAATACACACGCATACAATTACAAACAAATAAATAAATAAATAAATGCAATCAATCAAACACCAACCCACTCAATAAGACACACCACTATCTGTAAATTGGCAATCAGCTGTGGTTTTATAAAATAACAGAAAGAGACAGGAAACATTATCAAAAAGATGTGTTTGTAATTCATTTTGTTTACATGTAACATAAACAACAACAACAACAACAACAACAACAACAACAACAACAACAGCACTACTACTACTACTACTACATGGTTACTAAAACTAAAACTACAGCTATTTTTACAACTGCTAATATTCTTAGGACACTTATCATTTTCTAATACAATGTTATACGAGATTAACTGAAGGGAAGGATTAATGGTACCCCAATTTTATTTAAGGGGAGATTATCTTGTGGGTGAATTGGAAGGCTACTGATTCCTCCTAACTATACCAGAAAACAGACGCCCTCTATGGTACTAATAGGAGATCTAAATCGTGGCATAGTTTGGAGACATCAGAGCACTTCAAATTTGCCAACAAAAGAATCTCCCCTTAAGGACCCCCGTGATGTAGTCAGATAATTGGAGGTTAGTGAGTCCTTCATATATTGTCACCAAACAAAACCACCTACATTAAAGGAGCTTATTTCGTGGCATAGTCAGGAGGAATCAGAAGCCACCAGGTCTCACACACGATCAC
This sequence comes from Petrolisthes cinctipes, assembly GCA_033782935.1. Taxonomy (NCBI): domain Eukaryota; kingdom Metazoa; phylum Arthropoda; class Malacostraca; order Decapoda; family Porcellanidae; genus Petrolisthes; species Petrolisthes cinctipes. The sequence goes on along the minus strand of JAWQEG010001100.1, from coordinate 54,668 downwards.
AGGGTCCCTTAATTAAGGTGGTAATTCTTTTTTGGTACATTGGAGTGCCTTGATTCCTCCAAAGTATGCCAAGAAACAGGACCAGAAGAGTAAAAATAATGGCGTTCTGTTGCTTGGAGGATTCAGTTGCTCCAGATTTACCAACACCAAACTTCCCTCTTAAGGCCACCAAACGCATTACGTCGCCTGCTCTGCCGCCATAAGGGGAGTGTGTTATGAGATTAATACACTTGTTTTACGGATTCCTTGGCCTCCTTTAGAAGAAACTGAACTGCATTCTCTGAAGAGGCAATTGTTTCGCTATCTCTGACGACACACAACAATGATGTGTTCAGATTTTTGTTGATTTCTTTCCAGTTCATGTCCATCTCAGCCGCCCTCTCACTTTAACTCTCCCCTCCAACTCCCCCTCCCTCCTCCCCCACCCTCTACCCTCCTCTCCCTCCTCCCCCACCCTCTACCCTCCTCTCCCTCTTACTTTTACATTTTCCTCCTTACCTGCACTTTCCACTCTACCCTCTTCCTCCCTCATACCTCCTCTCATTTTTTCTTCCTCCCTTCTTCTACCATCTTCCATTTCCCCCTTTTACATTTCCTCCATACAAACATCATCATCTCTCCCTGTCCTCCCTCTTTTCCTTTCCCATCTTCCTTCCATCTACCTCCGTCTCTCTCCTCCAAGTGGCCTAGCACTCTCTCCCATCCTCTCTCTCATCTTTCTCGACCCTACAACATTATTTTCTTCCTCTCCCTTCTTCCCTCTCTCTCTCTCTCTTCCTCTCAACCCAATCTATATCTTTCTTTCCCTTACATTTGTCTAAAGTAGATGCAAGCGCCATATTTTCTCTCCTTCTTTTCTCTCCTCCTCCTCCTCTTCCAGTTTCTTCATTACACTATCCATATCTACAAACTAACTTATCCTTTTCCTAAATTTCAACCCCCCCCCCAAAAAAAAAAAAAAAAAAAAACGCGAGCATTTTTTCTTCTCTTTCTCTCTTCCATCATTTCTACATTTCCTTCCTTCCCTTCCACTTTTCTCTTTCCATTATCTCTCCATTCCCTCTCCTTTAGCCTACCTTACCCCTCACCATCACTTCCCTCCATCGGCCTATCTATCATTTCTCAATTCCTTTTTTCCTTCATCACACCCCTATTCCTTCTTTTCCTTCAATCATCTATCTATTCACTGCATATCCTTCACCGTAAACCTTCCTTTCTCTTCCTCTCCTCTCTTTCCACAGGCTCCTACTCCCTTCGCTTCCCCTTCTTCCCTCTCCTCTCCTCTTTCCATCGAGTCCCTACTCCCTCCCTTCTCTCTCCCACCTCTCTTCTCCTCTCCTTTCTTTCTACCAAGTCCCTACTCCCTCCCTACCTCTCCTCTACTTCCCCCTACTCCCATCCTCTCCTATTCTCTCCTTTCCTTCCCAGTACTACCATCCCTTTCCTATTCTCTCCTCTCCTCCCTCTACTCCCATTCCTTCCTATACTCCCCTCTCCTCCCTGTACTCCCATCCCTCTCCTATTCTCTCCTCTCCTCCCTGTACTCCCATCCCTAGCTCCACCACATGCAAACCTCCCACCCCCATCGTTCTCCGCCCCCTCCTTCCCTCTGCCTCCCACCACATCCATTGTTGTCGTATATAAAGTGTGCACCTGCCAACACACATTCACACATCCACCAAGTGTCCAAGTCCACTAACATGGTAAGAGAAACAGATTAACACTCATGATTGCAGTGGTATTATTATTATTATTATTAAGCATTATCATTAAGCAGTGTCTGATAGATAGAGGAGTGCTTGTGAAATGGCCATGCACAGGGAAAACAAATTGCAAACAGATAAAATACAGACAGCAAACAGACAACACATAGACAATAAACAGTAAACACTCAGCAATCAGATAACATACAAACAGCAAACAAACAGCATGCAGACAGCAAACAGACAACAACAAACATCAATCGGATAACATACAGACAGCAAACAGACAGCAAACAGACAACAGACAGCAATCAAATAATATACAGACAGCAAACAGACAGCAAACAGATAACAAACAGACATCTATATTAAACCTAATTTTATGAGTTAATTATTGTCATGGAAGCTTCAAATTGCTTCATTAATATACAACGGGTATTTTTATTTGTATTCTAAAAACAAATTATGCATCACTAATTATTATACACATACATACATACATCCATATACAAATATACAGGTTATGAATTACAACTGAGAGACTTCTGATGTTTTGAACTTAGGCTGAGGTTAATTAAATACGTTCAAGTAGAATTTCTTGTAGTTCACTCATTTTACATCTAAACGAATAATTCATCAATTAATGGTTCAGGTTCTTATGGGAAAGGTTACCTATGGAAAAAATTTGTTCAGAGATATGTTACTCTTCAAACTTGTCCCCGCTAGATTGTTTTGAATTCAGACAGAATTGATCAAAGTATATATTTAATGTATGTACGCGAATACATATGGACTGTACATAACAAAGATACATACAGTATACACAAAAATGTACATACAATCATTAACACACACACACACACACACACACACCTAAGGAACTATGGACTGTACATAACGAAGAAACATACAGTAAACACAAAAATGAACACACACGCATTAAAAGGAACACACACACACACACACACACACACACACACACCTAAGGAACTATAAAACTATATTAATACTGTGTCCTATTTTGTCCTGCAGAAGGTGGCGTGTGTCCTACTGCTGGTCCTGGCGACGTCCCTGGCCCTCCCCGGGGGTTATGGTGGAGGCGGTGGTGGTGGCGGAGGCGGCGGCGGTGGTGGAGATGGGGGATTTGGTGGTGGAGGTGGACACATTCACTTTAGCATTGGAGGAGGCAACGGCGGCGGCGGCTATGGTGGCGGTGGTGGTGGCGGATTTGGCGGTGGTGGTGGCGGTTTTGGAGGTGGTAAGGGCGGTGGTGGTGGCGGCGGCGGATTTGGTGGTGGCGGTGGAGGATATGCCGGCGGTTCTGGTCACAGCAACTTTCACCTAGGTGGCGGCGGTGGCGGCTTCGGTGGCGGCGGCGGAGGTGGATTTGGAGGTGGAAAGGGAGGTGGTGGTGGTGGTGGTGGTGGTGGTGGATTTGGCGGCGGAGGCGGCGGATATGCTGGCGGCACCGGTCACAACAACTTCTATCTTGGTGGTGGAGGCGGTGGTTTCGGTGGCGGCGGCGGTGGTGGCTTCGGAGGCGGCGGTGGAAAGGGAGGTGGTGGTGGTGGTGGCGGCTTCGGCGGCGGTGGCGGAAAGGGAGGCGGTGGCGGCGGTGGTGGTGGATTTGGAGGTGGCGGTGGACACATCTCATTCAGCATTGGCGGCGGCGGCAAGGGAGGTGGCGGTGGAGGTGGCGGCGGCGGTTTTGGTGGCGGTGGTAAGGGGTACGGCAGGAAGTAAGCCGCCACCAGCCTGCCTACAGACAGTGAGGTCAACTGGGGTCATGAACTGTACTATAATATCTTGTCCTATTTTAATTAATAAACATTTACTTTTCCCATCTCAGTCTTAATTAATATCCCTAATTATGACTAAGGCTGTACCAGTCCTTAAGGCTTCAACTCTTGCAGGATCTGCTAACTTACTTGTGTGATAAATTCTTCTTGGAGTTGATGTATGAGGTAGCGTAGCAAAGTGATGGATTTAAACTTCACAATTAAATAGACTTATTTTATTATATATATCTCTTATGGGAATAATGTGCCTGTCTTGTCATGTGTCCCAGAGTATTTGCACTCTCTATGTGGAGTCAGAGTAGGTTATCCTAAACGTAAATCTAATTCCTATGCTTATGATCATTTCCAACCCTTGAGTTGTCAATGCAACGGTATAAAGAAATCTATTTAAAGTCCTAATAAATACTGGCTTGATGAATACAAGGTGACTAATTATTCCCAACATTAATTTTTCATAACTTGTGACCAATAGAGTAGTCTCAGAATTAGTCTAAATCTTTGTTAATTTCCTGTATTTGTTTTTATGGCTGTAATGAAATATACACTCATCAATTTTATAAAAGATTGAAGTGACAATGGGAATCAATACATGCATGAGTTTTTAGTACCAAAGAATTCAATTACTGATGCTGTTGTGATATTCATAATATTCATATTATTTATAGCCCACCAAATAAACGATGGTGTGTAATAAATGCAATCTGTTCGTTTTGTTCGAATCTTTGCAGTGTTTCTTGTACGTAAAGAAACCGTGATAGAGACCCAATATTTCAAGAGCTTGTGAATCAGTTGGTAATAACTTTCAGTGAGTAAAATGAACAATATTATGTGAATACTGATGAAGGCTGTGTTAGATAAGAGGGTGAAAATCAGACAAACCGATGGGAAATGAAAGGGAATGAGAATGGAAGAAATACTTGAATATGAAGGTGAAAGAAGGAATGAAACAGAGAGACAGAGAGATAAATAGAGAGAGAGAGAGTGTAAGGAAGGGTAGGAAAGAATATAATGCTAGGACAGAAAGGCATTAATTGTAAGACAAGATAGATGGAGACAGAGAGAAGGAACAGCAAAGACAATGGAAAAATAAATTAAGTAGGGACAGGTGAAGAGAGGAAAGGGAATGGCTCGAGTTCGTTGGGGTGCCGAACTCCTTATTAGATTGCCTACTTCTTTAGAGGAGAAAGAAATTGAGGAACGAATGGAGAGAGAATTAGGAACGAAGGGAAAGAGAATGAGGAACGAAGGGAAAGAGAATGAGGGACAGTGTAGGCAGAGCAGAGGATGAAAGGGGATATATTCTATTCTACACCGAGATCCCTATTTTCTTACATGCAGGTGTGGACTTAAATTTCAGTACACATATGGGTACCTCAAACAAAATGTTGACTAATGTTTTCACCTTCTCATATGATGTTCCTGTTTTGAATAGTGAGTGCTGCTGCTTGTAGTAAATTAGAAGATGCAATGCGGTTTAATCTACTTAGTGGAAAGTTTACCAGCTAAAGAACAGAGGGAAACAATCAAACTTTTACACGAGTCACCTCATTGTAGATTAATATTATTGTCCGCGACTGTACAGTACATCTTCTATATACACAATTTGGATCCTAACTGTATTGTGACTAAAGTTTAAATGGCTAAACACAATCTGCCTCTTTTTCTTTTACATTTATTTCTCACTTTCTATAATTATGGGGTCAGTGATGTGATAATTATGGTCCGTCATATGTAACTAAAATGGTTTGTGTTATATCGTCTAGTTCTTATGTTGCGGCTTTTCAATTGCAACGTGGGTCCTGAGTCATTACAGTTGGGTTAATAGTAGGAATTTAATTACGTCATTTGCTGTGTATGAATTAAAAGCATACTGATTCCTCCAACCTATGTCTGGAAACAGAGAAGTAACTTAATATAATATGGATGGTCCAGTTTCTAGTATAGTTTGGAAGCATCAATAACCTTACATAAAAGCCATAAGAAACGACTCCTTTAATTAAGGGGGAAGTTTTATTTTGGTAATTCTGGAGCAACTGAATCCTCCAAACTATTCCAAGCAACAGAACACCATTATTTTTGCTATTCTAGTCCTATTTCTTAGCTTATTTTGGAGGAATCAAGGCACTCCAATAGAACAAAAAAGAATTACCACCTTAATTAAGGCGATAGCATACCTTTGGTACACTAGAGTGCCTTGACTCCTCAAAAGTATGCCAGGAAACAGAACCAGATTAATACGAAAAACTATGGACTGTTGCCTGAAATAGTCTGGAGAAATCAGTTGCTCCAGAATTACCAACACTGCACTATCCCCTTAAGATCTTGTTCTGTTTGGGTTACAAATATTCTCAATCTCGTCATTAATGACCCTGTGATCGTGTATGGAAATTGGTGGCTTCTGATTCCTCCTGACCATGCAACGAAACAAGCTCCTTCCATATAGGTGGTGTTTCGTGGCAATATTTGAAGGACTCATTTATGTCCAGCTCTCTGACTACACCACAAGGTCCCTCAAGGATGAAGACGACTGGACGAACTATGATGGATGCACGACGGCCTATCCTATGATTCAAATACCATAATAAAAAATATGAAACGCTATAGAAATGAAACGCAGAAACACAGAGAGCGACTGTCACAACATAACCTTCACCTGAATTTGATAATGAGTATCTCAAATGTGATGTTACAGAATTGTTATTGGAAGATAGATACATGTACTGGTTCCTCGAAAAAATTGCAGATATGGCTTAATTTTCATTTATACGAAATTTAATTATTTTACACTCTGAAAGAAAGTAACATTATTTTGAAGTACACTGCTGTTTCATGGTATATAATTTGGAGAAATCAGTATCGTTCCAGGTACCCGACCAAAAGTTAGTTACCCCCTTCAAGCGTTTCTGTTAGTTGGTATACTTTTGGAGGAATCAGCTGTGGCCTTCCAGGTACCCGACAAAATTTAGTTACCCCCTTCAAGCGTGTCTGTTGGTTGGTATAGTTTTGGAGGAATCAGTGGCCTCCCAGTTACCCGACAAGTTACCCCCTCAATAATTGCCGCAAGCGTTTGTAAGGCCATTGAGTATAATAAAAGATGAATGGTAGGTTTTACGGATGGCCAAGTGCACAGAGAGAAGTGGAGCAGAGAGATACCTGTCATGTCACTTGTTGCTAAATCAGTAATGAAATATCAAACATTAATCTTGAGAATTATTAGATATGTTGAGGTTATCATATAGAAGTAACAAGAAACTCGCATCTTTTGTGTGTGTGTGTGTGTGTATGTGTGTGTGTGTGTGTGTTGTTACTGTAAGGGAAAAAGGTGAGTGCAAATTACTGTACATTCTACGACATTATTTATGCTCTGTTTTAAGTACATTACTCTCAAAGAGGTTGTGGCACCAAAGTCACTTCGCCTAATTCTGAACTCTGCATAGAAATGTAAACAATAAATTGAGACCTGAAACCGATTTGTTTTATGGAGGAAAGTACCCTCACACTCACCCATACATCCATACATACACACACCTCCACATCTTCGCATAAGGGGGTCGTTTCTCGTGTGTGTTTTGGAGTGTACGTTGCCTTAAACACACACACACACACACACACACACACACACACACACACACACACACACACACACACACACACACACACACACACCACTTAAGAGAAGGATGGAATTTTACACTTAATTTCATCATTTACAGAAAGTCTCATCCACTCCAAACTTCATCATCTTAATAACCTGACCTAAACTAACTCTGGTCCATCCTCACAATGCCTCCCACTCTCCCCTCCCCTTCTCACCCCCAAGCAAAGGCCGAACTCACCCCATTCCCTCCAATACAAAGGTTCTCACCCCCTCCTCCATCTCCTCACACCCCTCACGGCATTGTCATATATAAATGGGATTGTGTTTCATCTTCATCACTGTGACTCTCTCGAAGCCAAATCACACCAGCATGGTAAGACGAGAAGTATATACAGGTTGATTATATTTATACCAGATTAACCAATGATAGACCCAAGCCCGGATTATATTATTGTAAAGTTCACTCCTATATAGGCAAAAATTATGGCTAGAGATTATGGCAAGCGATTGTATGTACAGTTGCCAAAAAAGGAATTGCGACAACTATTGATAGAACATTAAATATATTAATGTTCATAGTTGTTTGTAGGGATCATAAGTATGTATTACAGAAAGATATGCATATTTCCTTCTGTTATACATGTTTATAGTCCATACAAATAGCTGTGGATATTAATGTATTTAATGTTCCATCAAGATTTGTCGCAATTTCTTTTTTGGCAACTGTACATCAGTTGTGTTTATTTGGCGTTTGAGAAGGTATAGGCACTTTGGTCAAGACAGTGTTTTTCTAGTTAAGGGATAATATACTTTTGGTACAGCCACAATCAAATATCCACCGACACTTTCCTTCCATCGTAGCAAATATCTTGGTAATAAAGAAAAACAAGTGTATGAGTTTGCAGCACCTCAAAATAATAATTGAAGGGGTTGAGTTGACGTAAAATGTTGCAAGATTATATTTTGATTTGAGACTGAATTATTTGCACGATGGAAGGAAAGTGTCGGTGGTTATTGGATTGTGGCTGTACATTAGAGCACCTCGATTTATTTCTTCAAAGTGTGTGTTTATTATTCCATGTTGTCTTCCTTCTACAGAGGTTGGTGGTGTTGGTGGCTGGGGTGTTGGTGGTGTTGGTGGGGGTGACCTGCCACGCTTTTCCGGGAGGGTCGGGGTATGGCGGGGGTGGAACTGGAGGTGGAGGTGGCGGCGGCGGCGGCTTTGGAGGTGGAGGTGGAGCCAGTTTCTCTACCATTCTTGGCGGAGGATATGGCGGCGGCGGTGGTGGCGGGAGTGGTGGTGGTGGCGGCGGGGGCTATGGAGGTGGTGGAGGCTTTGGAGGTGGTGGAGGTGGTGGTGCAAGCTTCTCCACCATCTTAGGAGGGGGATATGGTGGCGGTGGGGGCGGTGGAGGCTTTGGAGGTGGTGGATATGGAGGAAGTGGCGGCGGAGGCGGCGGTGGCGGCTTTGGAGGTGGAGGTGGAGCCAGTTTCTCTACCATTCTGGGCGGAGGGTATGGTGGTGGAGGTGGTGGCGGCTTTGGAGGTGGAGGTGGTGGTGGAGGAGGGAAAGGAGGAGGTGGTGGTGGAGGTTTTGGAGGTGGAGGAGGTACTAGCTTCTCCACCATTCTTGGAGGTGGATATGGAGGAGGAGGAGGTGGTGGTGGAGGTTTTGGAGGTGGTGGAGGGAAAGGAGGAGGGGGTGGTGGAGGTTTTGGAGGTGGAGGAGGGAAAGGAGGAGGTGGTGGTGGAGGTTTTGGAGGTGGAGGAGGGAAAGGAGGAGGTGCTAGCTTCTCCACCATTCTTGGAGGTGGATATGGAGGAGGTGGGGGTGGTGGTGGTGGTGGTGGTGGTGGGGGTGGTAAGGGAGGCTATGGAAAATAAAATATGGAACAAATCCTTCTTATTAACAAAAGCTCTTCACTATAATATCCTTCAAGGTCAAGAACTGTCGTGTGTGTTCAATATCATGTCCATTATTTCGTAAAGTATCATGTAAATTATCATGTAAATTATTTCGTACACATAAATACAGAGAAGTAGAGTTATCATCATACTAGGGTTGTCATGAATTACTGAATAAATAAATATACTGTAGAATTATTATGCATTGGATATTCTTTCTTCATAATCCTCCTAATTGCTATGTGTTTGTTGAGAGAGAGAGAGAGAGAGAGAGAGAGAGAGAGAGAGAGAGAGAGAGAGAGAGAGTCAATCCACATCACTCACCACCACAACATATGTTCTCAGTAATATCACATTTATTCCCCATTAATTGCAATTCTTACTGACATTACCAACACATGCTCTATGAACAAATCCTCTATGATAAAAGCTTCTGGTAAAAACGTTCGAGAGTAAAATTAATCTAATCTTCCTCCCTGTGTTTTTTCTAATCTCCCTATAATATAAATAATACTGTGTAATGTGATGTTGACAACCTCTGTAAAAGGATTATATCTAATTCCTCACCCACTTAAAATTTCCAATGTGTGGAAAAACTCTTGGTTCTGATATCAACGAAGTTTGATGAGTAGGTTATAGTGCCTTGCCACATGTAATGTTAGTCCTCGCGAAGTGGAAGCCCCATCCGTCACCGAATGAATGTGCTTGTTGTTTAAAGGAAGGGAATGATTGTGCCTGATCTGAAGAGTTAGGAAATGTCAGACAGACTACTAGTCAGTGTATCCAAAGATGGTGTTTATAATATTGTTGTTAGTCCTAAAACTCCACCAGAAAGGGTGATACTCCAACTGATGTTGAGGTCTTTTAAATACTGACAAAGTTTACAAGACTCTGATATCAGAAAGATATGAGTTTTGACCCGACAACATCATAGATGGGTGAAGGTCGAATGCAAGAGTTCTTTTCGAAAGTAAACTCGTAGAAGAGTTATTAACTTTTGCATGTCGTCACAATATAATAGGGTTTCAGGTCGAAATGATTAACACTTTCTTGATGTGACAATGGAAAGGCACAAAAATTCTCCTGTTTAAAAGATTTAAGGAGCACTGTGAATTCCTTTATGTCCTTCTATGTTTCACACCTTTAAAGAGCCAGGTGTTGCTCCGTTGGTCTTCTTTCCTACAAAATTAATATTGCAGGAACAACAAAGGATATATTACCAGGAACTCTTGCAGCTCTGGGTTATCGTTTCGGGAGAGACTTTCTCAGAGGGATCAAATTAAGGAGTCCTGGCGTCACGCACACACAACCCGATGATTGGGAAGGCATATATGTGCCACCAGATTATATCTCTTCAGCCATCAACTGAATATTATTGGCAAAGAATAAAGAAAATTACAAAGTTTGTGATGACCTGGTTCACAACTCTACAGTACTGGGATTCTCTTCTCCTCATCTGGATCTAAGCACGTACAACACGTCCCACTAAATTCACTGATCGTAGGTTTTCGGAAGAGGTTCTCAAGGTTTTTGGAAGACCCACATTGTACTTGGGAGAAAAATTAGATGCTTTCACTTTCTTCAATCACGAGGCAGACATTTGCAAGAAAAAAGAAAATTATTACGGGCTGGAAACCCCTGTGAAGGTGAAGCCTACGACTTAAGCCCTCTTCTGACGGTACAAATATATACAGCTTTTTTTATTCTAATTTTTATATGTTATGATAAAGACAGACACTAAGTGATAACCGCAAAACATCAGTGCTTTATAGGGTTTCTCAATAATTGGTTACAGTTTCGAAACCATACAAATAATAAAGTCCGCGACTGTACACGGTGAACGCCATTTGATGCCTGCGTTTGATAGCTGTCGACCACCATTATTGGCAGGTTTGAGTCCAGTGACCTACATGTATTACGAAGAACAACGAATCTTAGCAAACATAATGATTTTGTAACACAGATCTAATGACGAGGAAGAGGAATGTATACAAAAGCACTTGTTTATAACAATTAACCAGTTTACTCATTGGAACACAAACGCAACTGAAAGATTCCAATAAATTGAAAATACGCTAGTTAATACAATTCTAGATAATGTTTTTCCTTTTTGTTAACTTTTTCTCACAAGGGGTTCTCCTCAAATTATGTTTATCCGTTTTGTTTCTGTAAATTCTAATTCAATACTGACAAGCTGATATGAAAACCCTCTTTAGCCATCTCATAGTGTAGATGCTAGAGGTCAAAAAATATTTACAAGTCAACTGTATGTACTCAAAAATAATACCTTAATACAACTCATTTAGCGAAGTCATGTGGTGCCAGAGGAAGGTGATTGAGAGGTAGGACAGTAAGCACAAAAGGTAACAGATAAAAAAAAAGGGACAGTTGGAGAAGTGAAAGCCCCTTTTGTCGCCCTTTCCAACAAGCAGGGATACCTGAGAGGTATTCGTCGCCCCCTACCTCAGGGGTCTTGCATTATAAAGGACCATTTAATAATGCACGATTCCTTCTGACTATGCCAAGAAACAAGCCCTTTCCCCATAGGTGATGTTTCGTGGCAATGTGTGAAGGACTCACTTCTCACCAATTTTCTAACTACATCACGTGGTCCCTTAAGGAACTGGACAGTAAATTGGTGAGACTAAATAGCTTGACGAGTGTTGCATGCCCTTGTAATCGATCAGAATACTGAAGCATCTGGCACTATTGTACTGACTTAGTAAGAATTGTATAAGAAAATAAATATTTTATTTATGGAATTGCCTTTGTCGTTTGAAATACTTACATCATGTGTAAGTTATGTATTAAATGAGTGCCAGTACCTTTTAATACAATTCATGTTACTACCAATACATCCACCTACTGTAATTGTTATATTAGTGTGCATTACTAGGACTATTAGGCAGGTCAATCAGTCAGAATTCTTGTTACTAATTATAGTTACTGATAAACTTCCACTGACGGAGTAGACTTAACAGTATACAATTCTAACACACTTCTTTATCAGCAACTGAAGCGCCAGGGAACTGAAATGTCAAAACACAAAGCATCATTGACGCAACCTGCATGTACAGTCGGCAGCATAAATTCTCTTCATTTCCACCTGTGTATGTATGAGCTATAGTGAAGTTTTAACACAATTTGAAGGCAGAGATGACATACATTCTCCTCACTTAGTAAATCACACATGTCGTAAGAATAGAAACTGGTTCAGAATGCAACTATCTGGTCATATTAGCATTACTAAATACATGAGATGGAAGCGAATTTATGCTGCTGACTGTACGTTACCTGAACCAGTGAGTACCAACATTACTCAAACGTTACGAACACAAGGTCATCCTTTGAACAAGCTCACATGACCCCCTCCCACCAATCCACCAACCCACCCATTGGTTAACAGAACATTGCTCACCAATTGAAAACATAATGGGTGCACTCGCTCTGATAACACTACACAATGATACGTCTTAATTACTATTATCTTCACCACCTCCTGTCTGTTCCCTCCTACTTGACTCCCTTCCCTTCTTATAATGCCTCTCGTCCCGTTCTTCATTGGTGTTTCTTCCTAGTTATAATGTTGTTACTGCTTTCTGGATTGGGTAGAATTCGCGTATCTAGAAGTTAGGTTCCAATTACTTCCTGAAAAGACCGAATACCGCAAACCAACCAACTCAGGTGAACAAGATAATAATATAAACATCTACAGGAGATTGAAGTTTCGGAGCAGCAAGCCTGAAAAGAGTCACACGAAGCTCAATAGAGTCTGTGTTAGTACTGTATATTTCACGTATCTGTTTCCTAGTATTGCCTATCTGTTTCCTAGTATTGCCTATCTGTTTCCTAGTATATATTGCCCTAACTATCCTTGCAAGAAAACTCCATGACAAATCAATAACCTGTCTTCAATTGTTCCACACTCCCATCTCTTAACATTTTTCTTCACTCCATCTACAATAACTTTCTTCACTCACTTTCTGTCTCTCTCTCTCTCACTCTGGCTTTACGTCTCTCTACCTAATATAATCAAAGTTAAAGGGGAATAAAGTAAAGGGATATAAGATTATAAGTTATTATTGGGTATATATGTCAGGATATTTTCGTTGCGCCTCATTTGCAATTACTATCCCTCCCTTAACCAAAACCTATATATATATACCTCTGTTATACTCCATCCCATCTCAACCCCATCCCCTGCAATACCCCTATATACCACCTTCCCCAACCCCTCTCCTCTACCTCCCACAACCATCACCCCCACCCCCCGCACTCCTCGCTATGTTGTCATCTCCCCCCCCCTCCGTTGTGATGCCCCCCTCCACCCCATCCCTCCCCACCTCCCAACCACCGCTAGTACCAGTCATATATAAAGGGAGGTAAGTCATGTTTCCATCACAATCACCAACCCTTGACCCACCACAATGGTAACACGAAAGACACTTAAGGGCCCTGTGATTGTGTATAAAAAATGGAGGCTTCTGATTGTGGTCACCTAACCATGCCACGAAACAAGCTCCATCCTGTTTCGTGACAATATTTGAAGGACTCATTTGCCTCCAATTTGGAGGTTAGTGAGTCCTTTAAATATTGCCACGAAACACCACCTGTATTGAAGGAGCTTGTTTCGTGGCATGGTTAGGTGGCCACAATCAGAAGCCTCTATTTTTAATAGACAATCACAGGGCCCTTAAGTGGTTTTTCTGACTACAACTCGAGGTCCCTGAAGAGTATACCATCTCCTTAATTAAAATCAATGTGTGTTGTGTGTCCTACAGAAGGTGTCCCTGTGTGTCCTGCTGCTGGTCATGGCCGTCACAACAATTGCACGTCCTGGAGGCTACGGTGGCGGAGGTGGAGGCGGTGGAGGGGGAGGTGGACACATTACCTTTAACATTGGAGGTGGTGGAAAAGGTGGTGGTGGTGGAGGTGGAGGAGGAAAGGGAGGAGGAGGTGGTGGTGGAGGTGGAGGAGGAAAGGGAGGAGGAGGTAGTGGTGGTGGTGGAGGTGGTACTGGTCATAATAGTTTTAACTTTGGTGGTGGAGGAGGCGGCTATGGTGGTGGAGGCGGCAGTGGTGGTGGTGGTGGTGGAGGCGGCTATGGCGGTGGAGGCGGCAGTGGTGGTGGTGGTGGTGGTGGAGGCGGCTATGGAAGTGGTGGTGGTGGTGGTGGTGGTGGTGGACATATTTCCTTCTCTATTGGAGGTGGAAAAGGCAGTGGTAGTAGTGGTGGTGGTGGTAGTGGTGGTGGTGGTAGTGGTAGTTATGGTAGTGGTGGTAGTGGTGGTTATGGTAGTGGTGGTAGTGGTGGTTTTGGTAGTGGTGGTAGTGGTGGTTTTGGTAGTGGTTCTAGTAGTAGTGGTGGGTATGGTAGTGGTGCTGGTGGTAGTGGTGGTGGTGGTAGTGGTAGTGGTGGTTATGGTAGTGGTGGTGGTGGTAGTGGTTCTGGTGGTAGTGGTGGGTATGGTGGTAGTGGTGGGTATGGTAGTGGTAGTGGTGGTGGTGGCGGGTATGGTAGTGGTAGTGGTGGTTTTGGTAGTGGTAGTGGTAGTGGTAGTGGTGGTGGTGGTGGGTATGGTAGTGGTGGTGGTAGTGGTTCTGGTCATAGTAGTTTCACTCTTGGTGGCGGCAGTGGCGGCTTTGGAGGAGGCAAGGGAAGTGGCGGGGGCGGGGGAGGGGGAGGGGGCGGAGGCAAGGGGTATGGCAGGAGGTAATACACAACCCCCTCCCCCATACACACACATACAATATAATATACGAGTCAAACAACCTGTAATTAATAAACACTGTTTCTCCACATCATTGGAGTTTTTTTCTTACACCTCAAGAACGCCAATAATAATAATAATAATAATACTGATAAGAATAATAATGATAATAATGATGATAATGATAATGATAATAATAATGATGATAATAATAATAATAATAATAATAATAATAATAATAATAATAATAATAATAATAATAATAATAATAATAATAATAATAATAATAATAATAATAATAATAATAATAATGATAATAATAATAATACCCGGTAATAATGATAATAATAATAATAATAATACCCAGTAATAATAATAATAATAATAACTGTGTAAACATATAGACTGGTAGACGAATTTGTTGTTATTAAAATCTGTGCTAAAAAGAGTGATAGGGGATATTCACACGCGAGAGCAAAGTTATACACACATACACACAGCAACACACTTCTCTATAACACACACTCTCACAAATACACACACACAGAGAAAGACATATTCTCTAACATACACACAAACATGCACTCGCTTACATACACAAATATAAATATAGGCTATACACACACACACACACACACACAAAAAAACACACACACACACACACACACACACACACACACACACACACACACACACACACACACACACACACACACACACACACACACACACACACACACACACACACACACACACACACACAAAAACAAACACACACACAAAAAAAAAACACACACACACAAAAAAAAAACACACAAACAATCACACACACACAAACACACACAGAAACACACACACACAAAAACAAACACACACACACACATTCCCAAACACACCATGATGTCCACCCATGCAGTGTCAGCTGAAACAGGGAGCGAAACTTTCAGTAATTACTCTGGTTTTGAAGGGAGAAAGTTGCCCAGTCACCAAATGGACTCTATAAAAACGCTCATGATGCCCTTGACATAAACAGGTAAGGAACGTCATTATCATCACACACGAAAAATATATGTAATAAAAAAAAATATGTATCTGTGGCTATGTAAAAAAAATAACGTCATTATTATACACACGAAAAATATATATAATAAAAAAATATGTATCTGTGACTATGTAAAAAAAAAAACGTCATTATTATACACACGAAAAATATATATATATAATAATAAAAAAAAATTATCCGTGATTATGTAAAAAAAAAAAAAAGTCATTATTATACACACTAAAAATATATATAATACAAAAAATGTATCTGTGGCTATGTAAAAAAGAATAAGTCATTAATATACACAAAAAATTACATTAAAAAATATTAATATGAATACAGAGAACAGGTAAGGAACGTCATTATTATACACGAAAAAGATATATAATAAAAAAAATAAAGACAGTGACCATGTAGGGGACGCCATGATGTTACTAAAAAAAAAATTATAATAAAAATAAAAATGAATACAACAACTTTGAATAATAATAATAATAAAAAAAAACTAAGCAATATCATTAGTGTGTATTTTCATTTTCATTGTGGACATCAAATTTTTTTTCATGTGTTAGTGTCCTACAACGATTCAAGTTTCTCTTTATATTCAACGTGTGCTGTGGAGTAACTGATTCCTCCAAACTATCCCAAGCAACAGGCCACCATTAGTTCTGTTACTCAGGTCCTGTTTCCTGGATTACTTTGGAGGAATCAAGGTGCTCTAATGTACCAAAAGTATGCTATCCCTTTAATTAATTTGGCCTCGAGATTTGGACCTTCACACAACTTCAAGGTAAATGTAATGGAGTCGTTGTTTATCCTTGGTGTGAATATGGTGGGAGTTGGATGAGTTTCCCCCCTCCCAAGCCATTTCTCCCTAGAGGCTTTTGAGTGTGAAATGACCTGAGAGTTTGTGCCTGGACTGACTGGAAGGCTTGGAGTGGGTGAGCAGAGGTTGAGGAAATCATGATGTGTATGAGGTCGACTTGAAGTTCTTGTCATTCTCTTAGTACCAGGAATGTGGTGATATGAGGGGCAAATATGTGGTGATAGAGTGCTATGAATGTGGTGATAGAGGGGTAGGTATGTGGTAAGTATTTGGTGATAGAGTGGTAAGCATGTGGTAAGTATGTGGTGATAGAGTGCTATGAATGTGGTGATAGAGGGGTAAGTATGTGGTGATAGAAGGGTAAGTATGTGGTAAGTATGTGGTGATAGAGGGGTAAGTATGTGGTGATAGAGGGGTAAGTATGTGGTGATAGAAGGGTAAGTATGTGGTGATAGAGAGGTAAGTATGTGGTGATAGAGAAGTAAGTATGTGGAAAGTATGTGGTGATAGAGAGGTAAAAAAGTGGTGATAGAGGCAAAAGTAGAGGAGTAATAAAAACGAGGAGAAGCACAGGGAGAAATACAGAACAGAAAAGACAAATGACAGATAGACAGACAGACAGACAGAAACAGCTGACAAACAATAAGCAGACAGGCAAACAGAAAGACAGACGGGCAGTCAAATACACAGACAAATATACATACAGACAGACAGACAGGAAAACAAGGAGAGGGGCAGATAGAACAAAACTACATTGTCATAATTAATAGCACTTGTACTGATAAACCTCTAAATCTCATCAGAGGGAAAAAGAAAAAGAGATAATTGGAGTCAAGGTGATGCAATGTTAAATAATAATAAAAAAAATCATATATAAACCACAAACACCAACCAAACCAGATAAACCTCTAAATCTCATCACAGGGAAAAAGAAAAAGAGACAATTGGAGTCAAGGTGATGCAATGTTAAATAATAAAAAAATAAAAAATCATACAAAAACAACAAACACCAACCAAACAAGAGGAGTTCACACATGTTTTCTCGTCGTGGCAGAGCTTACACTTACACTTGCCAACTTACCCCAAAGGCTCTCCAAGTGTTTCACAAGTACACTACGCCACCTTTCCTTCCTTACACATCCTTTCCCAATCTGACACAAGCAATCATGAGTTGGTTGGATTTCATGGCTGTGAGCTTCCTTAGTGAGAAGTTCAAGCTTTCAGTGAACTAAATTATTCTATAATGAAAAGATGAATTCATGGATGGATTGATGGATGAATAAGCTTGATGCATGGATTGATTGATGGATGGATGGGCTTGGTGGATGGACGGATGAATAGTTAGATGAATTGATGGATGGAGGAATGAATAGATGGACTGATGTAGCTACAGTGAATATTGTGTGTTGCTGTTAAACGCATATCACAATATAACAGCTCAATCACTGTATATATACATGTATCTGGATCTTATAACAACCAAACTGTCACGATGAATATTATTTTGTTTTCCTTCCATCATATAGTCAGCATGAGGGAATGAGGAGGAGAAAATAAGACAAAACAGGAGGAGACAAAACAGGAGAAGACAAAACAGGAGAAGACAAAACAGGAGAAGACAAAACAGGAGAAGACAAAACAGGAGAAGACAAAACAGGAGAAGACAAAACAGGAGATGACAAAACAGGAGAAGACAAAACAGAGAAGACAAAACAGGAGAAGACAAAACAGGAGAAGACAAAACAGGAGAAGACAAAACAGGAGAAGACAAAACAGGAGAAGACAAAACAGGAGATGACAAAACAGGAGAAGACAAAACAGAGAAGACAAAACAGGAGAAGACAAAACAGGAGAAGACAAAACAGGAGAAGACAAAACAGGAGAAGACAAAACAGGAGAAGACAAAACAGGAGAAGACAAAACAGGAGAAGACAAAGAAGACAAAACAAGGAGACAATAAGACAAAACAGGAAGATAAATTAATGGAAAACATATATTTCACCTTGTAACGGCGACGAAAAGAATTGCTCCAATAAATTTTAACAAAAATCGTGTAAAAAAAAACATGATATATAAGAGTTAATGTGGCTGGAGAAGGATGATTTTGGTTCGATGACTTGTGTGAACTGTTGGCTGTGGCGAGGTAATGTGGGAAATGTTATACTATGTAGTTTGTGGGGTCATAGTTCAGTCCTTAGAGTGTATTAAGGTATGTACGTGAGGGAATGATATCACGACAACACGGCACTGCACTGTGATATGTTGTAGCAGAGCAGAGCAAGGAAAGAACCGCATACCCACGGAGTAAAAGAAAAGTTCTCTTACACCAATCCGCTGAAAAAGTCTTCCGGGTATTGTTTGCATTATAATTTTATCATGCAGAAAAAAAAAAAACACGTTGGGTTAATTATCTATAATTATTTCTCGCAAACCCTGCCGGAATGGCTAAGAGTTACTAGATAATTATCTGTTGTCGGTGAACAAGGGAGGCTACTAAATTTTCCGTATTTTGACAAGAAAGATATGATTCCATTATACTAGTGGGGAATTTGTATTGTGGCATAGCTTGTAGGAATCATCAGCCCTCCACCTCCCCCACACCACATAGCCCACATCACTATTGCAACACCATCATAACAATGTAGCACCTTAACACTGACTTTTTGTTTGCTTGGCATTTTATGATGGTGCTGGTGAATCCCATAAAGGAGCTTCTGGCCATCAACACGTCACAAAAAAAAAATGACCTCTCTCTTGTTTTCTCCCTATTCCGCCTTCGTCCTCTTTCTCAATTTATTTCTCTCTATCCATGAGCATAAATTTCGATTAATCTACCTATCTTTTTCGTTAATTAAACATCTGAAGTTATCACATGGTAATCTAGTCGCTCCAATTTAAATATTTTGTTTGGTGTAGATGTAGATCAGAAATGCATTAATTTTAAGCATGACTAAAGTTGACCTCATACTATTATGTTCGTGAATATATCTTTGCATAGACAATTGCTAGAGAGTTATATATCATGTTAATCTAACATACAAATTACACAGAAGTTCTTGTAATTAATGACAGTAGCACCATTAATGTTCTTACACCTTCAGTTCTTGAATCGTAATGCAAAATTACTACTGTTGTCGGGGCTGCTCGGCCAGATGATTATGATGATGATAATAATAACAATAATAACAATAACAATAATAACAATAACAATAACAATAACAATAACAATAACAATAATAATAATAATAATAATAAATAAAAATAATAATAACAATAATAACAATAATAACAATAACAATAATAATAATAACAATAACAATAACAATAATAATAATAATAATAATAATAAATAAAAATAATAATAACAATAATAACAATAATAACAATAATAATAATAATAATAATAGGTACGGTAATAATAATAATACTGTAATGGTAACTATCATCCTAAGTATTTACTTTATCATCATCAATACCACCACTTTACCATGTATAGGTGTGTGTTAGAAGAGTCTGCGAAACCATTCACAGTAATCACAGCAGAAACAAAGCCCTTGACTCCTTCAGTGTAACGAGAGCAGAAATGGTCAGTTAATAGCATGTCCATCGTTCACACTAATAAGGGTGTCATGTTTTCCTCATCGCTAGCTACATTCACTCTGACCAGAAGTTCCGGACGGCTTGTCAATAATGCTTTCCAACCTGTGTGTCTGCCCAGCCCGTATCGTCCCAAAGTCTATCATTGCAGGGGGATGTGATTATTATTTTGACTTGCATTTGTTTTTTTTACATTCATGAAACTGCAACAAGGAAAATTAAGTGCCACCGTAGAAGGAGATAGATAGGAAGGAGGGATAACAAGCTGTGAAGGAAGGCATAGTAAATGAGGTTAGGTCTAAAAAATGAACACATTAGTATCGAAAGTGAATGACTTTTATTATACCTCTATACGTACACTGTAGTCCATAGATGATTCGTAAACATTAACTCCTTTTAGTATACTCTGACAAAAGTTAGCCTGACCAAGTCTAACCTAACCAACCATACCATAACCCAACGCATCGTAACCTGTAGCATGTACCAACTTTGACTACCCTACGTATTCGAGTTTATTATACGAATGGAGTTTCCCCTAAGAACAAAATTTTCCCCAGCCTAAGGTAACTGACTTGGGACACTGGTGATGAGCCCCGCCCTGGAGCCGTGAAGCGAATAACATGAATTCCGTGTAGTCACGATACAATGATGTGTGAATAGCGGTGGAGGAAGACAGAACGGAAATGGTAAAACAATGTATATCTTTGAAAACAGCAAATATAAATGAACTTCTGTAAAGTGACTATGCAAATTAAAACTATTTTTCTATATACTGTCCATATATATAACATTGATGTCCATTTATATAACATAATTTTTTATTATAACCAACTGCTAAAAAATTTGTAGCAAAATTGTATGTATTGAATAAAGACAGTGAATGACCATGTGCAGAATTATGACCGTACAGCATAAACTATGATAAACCAAACATGTACGACAACAAACAGATCCTGAAGATATGAACGTGTTGTACTGGAGTTGATGTGTAGGATGAGCTGGAGTGAAAGTCGTGTCTCTGTAGAAGATGAAGGTTATGTAACAGTAGCCAGAAACAAACAACAACCATACTTCTAGGATTAACAACGACAACACTGGTATAGTCTGAGAAGGAGGAAGCGACCACTGAAAGCGAAAGGTACACGAGTACAAAATGCTAACATTATATAAATTGCATTCATTCCTTTCAAGACAATGGAAGGGAAAACGTCCATAAGATACGAGAGGCAGGCATGAAAACAACGCCGTGGTGCAGGATGGGAAACTTAATGGTGGAGAGGTGGATAGGGAAGTGAAGAGCAAAAATGTAGAGGTAGTGCAAGGGGATGGAAGTCAGGTTAGTGTGAAGGGATAGATAAGGTGAGATATGGATAGGTGGGAAATGTGAGGATGTGGAAAAGGAAGAGGAAGGGATAGAGACGGAGAGATATGGGAGTATGTGGAAAAGTGGAAAAGGAGAATGAGGAGAAAGATTGGGAAGGAAGAGGAGGAGGAGACGGAGGAGGAGAAGGAAAAGAGGAAGGAGGAGGAGGAATAGGAGGAGGAGGAGAAGGAAAAGAGGAAGGAGGAGGGGGAATAGGAGGAAGAAGAGGAAAAGGTTGAGAAGGAAAGGGGAGAAGAGAGAAAGGGGGAGGAGGATATAGCGGAGTAGGATGAAAAAGGGAAGGAGGAATAAAAAAAGGAGTGGAACGGGAGCGAGAAAAACAAAAAGAAAAGAGGGAGGAACAGGAAAAAAAAAAAATGAAATGGTACAGGATCACATAAAAGGACATTAGAAAAAAGAACTAAGGTAGTAGAAAAAAACAAAGGGAATTACAAAAAAAAATAAAATAAAAAGGAATGTCAAAAAAGATATATATGCTTGAAATAAAAGATAGAGGTGGAGTTTTTGAAGGAGGAGGAAGAGTAGGAAAAGGAAGGTGAAAGAAGGTATTTGGGTCAACAACAGAGAGGAAATAGCAGACAATATGCACGAAATTGTGGTGTTGAGGGAATGACTGGACGGTGAAAAACAAGGAGAGGGGAGGAAAAAAGTGGACAAAGGGTGAGGGAATGGGAGTGAGAGTGGCAGGAGAAAAGGGAATAGAGAGGGAGGAGAAAAAAGAATAGAGAGGGAGGAGAAAAAGGAATAAAGAGGGAGGAGAAAAAGGAATAAAGAGGGAGGAGAAAAAGGAATACAGAGGGAGGAGAAAAGGGAATAGAGAGGGAGGAGAAAAAGGAATAGAGATGGAGGAGAAAAGGGAATAGAGAGGGAGGAGAAAAGGGAATAGAGAGGGAGGAGAAAAAGGAATAGAGAGGGAGGAGAAAAAGGAATAGAGAGGGAGGAGAAAAAGGAATAGAGAGAGATGAAATATATAATGGACAGACAGAGTGAGGAACGGAATGAAAAGGCATAACAAAATGAAAGAGGGTGCGAAGGTGAAGGAAAATATAGTGATGGAAGAATGGATGTCTGAAGGATGCAGGGGAAGGAATAGAAATGAAATAATGGATGGAGAGCAAGAATGAATGAGGGAATTACGAGGTGACACAAGGACGAGGTAAACAAAATAGAATAAAAAATAAAGCACACAAAAAAAAAAAAAAAAAAAAAAATATATATATATATATATAACCATAAGACAAGAGGGCTTATGGTTCTGTAATATTTTCGATACAGCTCATGATGATGCCCAGGGAATAAACAAACTATTTTTCAGTAGCCATCGTCTGGGGTGTGTCAATGTTTTACACGAGAATTGTATATATATATATATATATATATATATATATATATATATATATATATATATATATATATATATATATATATATATATATATATATATATATTTTTTTTTTTTTTTTTTTTTTTTTTTTTTTTTTTTTACCTCGTGTTGTCCTACCTCTAAAAATCTTAGTCCTATGAAATGAATGCAGTAGCCGGGTACGTGTTGTTATTTTCACTTCAAATAAGAACATGATGACAGTAATGGATGTTTACTTGAATCACCCTTTGTACAGAGAGAGAGAGAGAGGAAAGGTAAAGGAGAAACAGAAGAGATGATAGATAGGAAGAAAGATGAAGGATGGAAGGAAGGAAGACAGGTAAGGAGAGAGAGATTAGGTGGAATGTGGAAAATACAGTATAGGAAATGACAAAGCAGAAGTTATAAAAGTGGAAGGCAACAAAAATATAAAAAATGAGAAGGAAGGACGGAAACAGAGAGCAGGAAAAAAGAAAGTTAAGCTGAAAGGAGGAGGTGGGAAAGTGAATGAGAATTATTGGATAAAAAAAATAAAAAGGAGAAGGGAGAGATACGAAAGGAAAAGGTAGGGAAAGATGGAATAAACGAATAAAAGAATGAAAATGAAGTTGTAGTAGTAAAAGGAGTAGTAGTAAGAGGAGAAGGAGGAGGAGGAGGAGGAGGAATAAGAAGTGGAGGAACGAGAACAACAAAAATGAGTATGTGATATTAACGAAAATCAATAATTATGAGCTAAGAATGAGACTATAGGTGCAAAATAATAAAAACAAAAAAACAAAAAAACAATACACATATTTACATACATGAAAAAGAGTGACACGATATCGATAAATAAACACACACGTAAAAAGATGGTGCACAATATTATACGATGATTTAAAGGGAAAATTAGAATATGGATATTATGGAGAGGAAAAAAAAAAACATACTGCAGCCTGAAGGTCAAACACAATTATAATGATGATAGCATAGAAACTTCAAGGACTCTGTTAAAAATGAAGGGAAATTGTAAATGAGAATGATGAAGTGGGAACATGATGGGGTTGAAATTATGGGTTGGGGGAAGGAGAGGAATTTGCTGAGGAGAGGATGGCGAGTGTGAGGGAGAAGAAAGAAAGAGTGTGAATGAAAGAAAAGGGAGAAGAAAGAAAGAGTGTGAATGAAAGAAAAGCGTGTGAAGAAAGACGTGAATAAATATTAAACGTGAGAGAAATATTATAATACAGATGTATGGTACAGAGTGATTAATTAAAGGAAAAATGATGGATAAACTGGAAGAGAAAAAAAAGGAAGGTAAGAAAAGACCGAGGCTAGAAGAGAGAAGAGAGAAGAGAGAAGAGAGAAGAGAGAAGAGAGAAGAGAGAAGAGAGAAGAGAGAAGAAGAGAGAAGAAGAGAGAAGAAGAGAGAAGAAGAAGAGAGAAGAAGAAGAGAGAGAGAGAGAGAGAGAGAGAGAGAGAGAGAGAGAGAGAGAGAGAGAGAGAATTGACAGCAGGTGCAAAGGAAATAGAACAAAAATAAGGACAAAAGAAATATTATAAAAGAGAGTCTCAAGAGAACTGACTGTATCACCATAATGAGGAAAGAGGGAGAGGAATAATGGGGAGGGGAAGAGGAAAGTAAACGAGGGAATGAAAGGGGGAGAGAAGTAACGGGGGGGGGGGGGAGAGAAAGATATAACAAGAAGAGGGGGGGGGAGAGAAATAACAAGAAGAGGGGGGGGGAGAGAAATAACAAGAAGAGGGGGGGAGAGAGAGAAATAACAAGAGGGGGGAGAGAGAAATAACAAGAGGGGGGGGAGAGAGAAATAACGAGGAGAGAGAGGGGGGGAAGAACAGGGGGGGGGAAGAACAGGAGAGGGTGAAGGGGGGAGGAAGGTGAAGGGAGGGGGGGGGGGGAGAAAGCAGAAGAGATTGGATGGACCTAGTTGGTGTTGAGGGTCGGAGGTGGAAGCAGAGAAGGAAGCAAGGAAGGACGAACGAACGGAAGGAAGGAAGGAAGCGAGCGAAAGGTGGGATGGGGTGGGAGTGGGGTGGTTGTCGGAGGGGGGGGTGGTAGTGGGAAGAGGGGAAAGAACGTGCTGGAAAGGGGGTGGGTGGGAGGGTGGGTGGGTTTGGAAGGGGGTGGGTGGGTGGGTGGGTGGGTTGGAAAGGGGTGGTATAGGTATGAGGGGAGGGGAGGGGAGAGAGTATGAGAAGTGTGCCTTTGTGAGTATATAAACCCGAGCTTCAGTGTTCACCTTCACTCACAACTCCTCCTACACAGCCATGGTGAGCAACTACAACAACCCCCCTCCTATTTACTCACTCACTCACTCACTCTCTGAAGCATAGCAAATCTATCTGGTTCATCAAAACATTTTACACTTTGCTAATAACGCCTGAGAAACTAGTGGGAATAAAATAGTGGAATCCATGTCAAAGGATTACATATATTGACTTTTGATTATCTCACTGTGATGTGGTGATATTTTTGCTCTGTTATTCTATGCACTGAGGTTGGACATAGGCATAACGAATCCCTTTACCGAGGTCCAGGTCATCCCTAACACACTCACACACAACACACACACACATGTACACGAAACCCACTCACATGTACACACACACACACACACAGGTCACGACTCCTTAGATCATGTCACAGTTTTCTCATTCACTCTGTAATACACACACACACACACACACACACACACACACACACACTGACCGTAGTTCTAGATAATGTGAACGTTATAACCAAGTCACAGTCGCTTTCAGGTATGATATTCCCCAAATATCTCTTTCATTTCACTTAGGACAAACAGCCATGAGTAAGAGAACGACGATAACCGGGACAATGGCTTCTTGTAGTGTCTATAGAGCTGTCGTATCAGTCATAGTAATTGCCTAACTCATTTACTTTTCTTGCACACAAATGATAAAGAAAGGGGATTTACTTAAGGGAATCTAAGTGTCCTAAAACACACTAGGCCTATGATCGACCTGTAATTTTCAAGAGTGTAATAATATATAACCCGATTAAAGGGGAGATATTTCTTGTTGACAAATTGGAAGGCTACTGATTCCTCCTAACTATAACTATGGCAGCCAGAAAACAGACGTCCTCAGTGGTATTAATAGGGGATATGTTTCTTGGCAAATTTTATAGAAACCAGAGACCTTCCAATTCACCAACAAAAATATTCTCCCCTTGTGGTGATAATTCTTTTTTGGTACATACATTGGAGTGCCTTGATTCCCCCAAAGTGTGCCATATAGGAAACAGGACCAGAAGAACAAAAATAATAAGTGCTATGTTGCTTGGAATAGTAGATTGGAGGATTCGGTTGCGATCCAGATTTATCAAACACATGTAAACTTCCCCTTAAAGTCAGTAACACATTAAAGGGTGAACAACAAATTTATAAGAGGTGACTGAACTCCCACCATCACCAGGAAAACACGTCAAGTTGTGGAACATAAAACCAAAACAAATGCTAGTGTATTTGGAAGGTAAAAATGTCATCAACCCTCAAGTCTTTTACGCAAGTCTGTCTGCCTGAAAAAATTGCAGTGTTGATATTTCGTGTGTTGGATGTTATTTAGTTTGCACGTGCCTGTGTGTGTGTGTGTGTGTGTGTACGTTATGATTGCATGTGCAGGGTTGTGTATGTACGAGTGACTTTAGAATGTGTGTGTGTGTGTGTGTGTGTGTTGTATGAATTCCTGATTTCATGTATGTATTATCTATATGTACAGTATGAAGCAGGAATGTATGTATATGTATGATTATGCATAGTTATGTATGTATGTATATATAAGTTTATGTATGTATCTGTACAATACAATGGATGATTCTATCTAAATTTATGAGACTTTCAGATACCAATGAAAATTTACGATTCAGGAAATGTGCATAAAATTATTATTGTTACCGGTATTATTATTATTATTATTATTATTATTATTATTATTATTATTATTATTATTATATTTTCAGAAACTTGTAAGCTGTGTGGTGGTGGTAGCTGCCTCCACCCTCGCTGTGTTGGCAGATGGTGGTGGAGGTCATAGTGGTGGAGGAGGTGGTGGTGGTGGTGGTGGGGGATATGGTGGTGGTGGAGGAGGAGGCATAATTGGTGGAGGAGGTGGTGCTGGGGGATATGGTGGTGGTGGAGGAGGTATAATTGGTGGAGGTGGAAGTGGTGGAGGATATGGTGGAGGAGGAGGAGGTATGAGGAGGTATACTTGGTGGAAGTGGAAGTGGTGGAGGATATGGTGGAGGTAATGGTGGTGGTGGTGGAGGTGGTTATGGTGGAGGTGCCATCATTGGAGGAGGTGGAAGCTTAGGTGGTGGTGGAGGAGGATATGGTGGTGGTGGAGGAAATGGTGGTGGATACAGCGGAGGTGGCGGAGGAATTGGTGGAGGATTTGGTGGAGGTGGTATTTCCGGAGGCTACGGTGGTAGTGGTGGTGGTGGAGGAAATGGTGGTGGTGGAGGATACAGTGGAGGAAATGGTGGAGGATATAGTGGTGGTGGTGGTGGAGGAAATGGTGGAGGATATAGTGGTGGTGGAGGAGGTGGAGGAAATGGAGGGTACGGTGGTGGTGGTGGAGGAAATGGAGGCTTTGGTGGTGGTAGTGGTGGAGGAAATGGAGGCTATGGTGGAGGAGCTGCAGCAACCGGATTCCTCAACTTCAACCTCAGACCACATAGAATTACCTCTGGTGGTGGTGGAGGATATGGTGGAGGAGGTGGTGGTGGTGGAGGAAGTGGTGGTGGAGGATATGGTGGTAATGGTGGTGGTGGTGGAGGAAATGGTGGAGGATATGGTGGTAATGGTGGTGGTGGTGGTAATGGTGGAGGATATGGTGGTAATGGTGGTGGTGGTGGAGGAAATGGTGGAGGATATGGCGGTAATGGTGGAGGAGGCGGCGGCGGCATCGGTGGTGGCGGCTACGGTGGCGGCGGCGGCATTGGTGGAGGTGGTGGCATTGGCGGCGGCGGCTATGGCGGAGGAAATGGTGTTGGTGGCGGCTCTGGTGGCGGCTATGGTGGTTCTGGAGGCGGCGGTGGCGGCGGCGGTTCCAGTTATGGCGGCGGTAATGGTCTTGGTGGCGGCTCCAATGGCGGCTACGGTGGGTCTGGCGGCGGCGGCTCTGGCGGCGGCGGCTACGGTGGGTCTGGCGGTGGCGGCTCTGGCGGTGGCGGCGGCGGCTATGGCGGATCTGGAGGTGGCGGCAGCGGCGGATATGGCGGCGGTAATGGTCTTGGTGGTGGTTCTGGCGGCGGCGGCGGATATGGCGGATCTGGAGGTGGCGGTGGCGGCTCTGGTGGCGGCTATGGTGGATCTGGCGGCGGCGGCGGCGGCGGCTCCGGTTATGGTGGAGGCAATGGTCTTGGTGGAGGCTCTGGCGGCGGCGGCGGCGGTTATGGCGGCGGGGACAGCTACGGGAAATAACAAGGATACACACACACACACACATACATACACACACACACATACACACACACACACACACAACAAAACACTCCTCCACTCCACCCCCCCACCCCCCACACACTCCAACAACAACACACACACAACAACAACAACAACACTCCACACCCCCCCCCCCACACACACAACAACACACTCCAACAACAACACACACACAACAACAACAACAACACACAACAACAACAACAACACACAACAACAACAACAACAACAACACACACACACACACTACGGTCTACTCCTTGCCCTGGTTCTCCCATTCTAGTCTGCATGTGTGTGAAAGAATATCAACTGTATTATTATTATGTACATTATTTTGCCCATGATGCATTACCAAAAAATATATATATTCTACAACAAACTGGATATTATTGTCTTTTCTATTGACATACATCTTGATTATTAATGGGGTGCTGGGGGTTTTGGGGGAGTCAGGGGATTTTGGTAGGTGCGGGAGTAGGGGCACAGGCTTGGGGGAGGTTAGTGGGGTGCGAGAATAGGGGACAGGCTTTCTACCCCCCCACCCCCCCCAAGCCTGTCCCCCATATTCCCGCACCCCCCCCCCCCAAACCTGTCTCCCTTATTCCCGCACCCCCCAACCCCCCCCCCCCCAAGCCTGCCCCCTACTCCTGCACCCCCTTAAGGACCCTGTGATCGTGTATGAAAATTGGAGGCTTCTGATTCCACCTGACCATCGTGGTAATATTTGAAGGACTCATTTATCTCCAATTATTATCTGACTCCATCACAGGGTTGGTTCCTTAAGGGGTTGGTATATACTTTTGATAGATTGGAGCTCCTTGATTCCTACACAGTATGTCAGGAAACACACCCAGATGAAGAAAAATAATGGTATATCCTGTTGTCTGGAATAATTTGGAGGAATCATTTGCTCCAGAAATACCACCCAAATCAATGTGCTTAAGGTGATATGAAATTAAACTGAATGATTATAATTATGAAGTGAAGTTTTTTCTGTAATGAGTAGGTTACATTTTATTTAAGGGGGTGCGGGAGTAGGGGACAGGTTTGGGGGGGGGGGGTGCGGGAATTGGGGGACAGGCTGGGGGGGGGGAGGTGCGGGAATTGGGGGACAGGCTTGGGGGGTGTAGAAAGCCTGTCCCCTATTCCCGCACCCCCCCCCCCCCAAGTCTGTCCCCCTACTCCCGCACCCCCCATAACCCCCCCCCCAAGCCTGTCCCCTACTCCCACACACCCCTAAACCCCCCCAAGCCTGTCCCCCTATTCCTGCACCCCCTTAAAGAAAGAATATCGACGCCAATAATAATTTAATTTACATGACAAAACTATGTAATTATCAACAGTTTAAGAACACTGAAATCTACTCAGAACTTTAATCTATAGTCAATTAGGTGGATGGGAACAGATGGAAGTTCGCTGATCGGCAAAGCTAAGTAATGAAAAATATACCCCTAACTGTTCCTAATAACCTAATTTTTGCAACTTGTGTTTGGTATGAGTATTATCAGTCTAGTATTGAAGAGGAGAATGTAATTTATGGACCCGTGAAGGTATTATTAAATTACAAAATATGCTGAACCCCAAGAAAGAGTACTCTTTATTACTTTTGGCACTGTAATATGATTTAATGCATGAATATATGGTACTAAATGTATTAATTATTATTGCAACAACACAATATTTTCTAACTCACAGAACAAATATCTATGAGGCAATCGGAATTAACAAGCACAAACACTTGAAAGTCAAATCCTCTCATGCATACATTGGCGTGGAAAGTGTAAACCTTCAGTTCCACGACCTTGTGTCTCAAGAGAGCTACTAAGGTTTGGGTCAACGAATTGGACACAAATGATTTCTTTAAACTCTCCTAAGAAAACCTCGTAACTTTTGCATCACCTTAGGTAGTTTGTTATAGGACACAGTTTGTAAAAAATTCTTAGCCTCTTTCAGTAAGGAAGTAAAGCATTTTTAGTGATTTAAATACTAATGATGCTGCAACATTGCACAATTCAGCTGACTATTTATCTTGAGATATTCTGCTTTATGGCACGTTATGAAGGAATCAGCTGCCTTATATTTACAGATTGTCTCTTAATTGACCTGTTTAATCAATGATGTGAATGAGCAACTCAATAACCCACTTGGTGAGAACAAACGTTATATATACTGAACGCCTGGCCATGTTGTCTGTAATTGCAGTTCACCATAACCCAGCACAAATAAAATAATGAGATGAAATTCCAAAGTTATAGGCATACCAGTATATTATTATATTATCCTTACTCTACTTCAATGTGTAGATAATGCAGGACTAGAACCAATTTTCAAGGCAATGCTCGGTAATATCATGTACTGTACACTAGCAATCCAAATTTTGTATCCAGCAGGTCTTGTTGAAGTTTCGAATCATTTGACATACTAGTGAACCAATTACAACTCTTATCCTGTTTCATATTTGCTTTAGCTCGCTTAATACTCGATCAGGCTATTCGAAGCAAGCCTGGATACACATTTTGGATCGCGAGTGTACACCTAAATAAGAAAAAAGGATGCCAGTGTACAACAAATAATTCCTGTAGAAACATAATGTGCCCAGAATGTTATGCAAAGATTCCCACGCTTTCCATTTTAAGCACAAAGCGACAAAGATGCATTTTTTGGCAAGTTACAAACCACCGAGAATCAATATTTCCCCACACTCCACTTACATTCCCTGTGTTCATCTACACCCCCATCCACACTCCTTTCAGCCCATCCAACCTCCACCTACATTCTCTCAGCCCATCCACACTCCCATCCAACTTCCACTTACATTCCCTCAGCCCATCCACACTCCCCTCAGCCCATCCACACTCCCATCCACACTCCCCACACTCCCTTCCACACTTCCCTCAACCCATCCACACTCCCTTCCACACTCCCCTCAACCCATCCACACTCCCTTCCACACTCCTCTCGGCCCATCCACACTCCTTTCCACAATCCTCTCAACCCATCCACACTCCCTTCCACACTTCCCTCAGCCCATCCACACTCCTTTCCACAATCCTCTCAGCCCATCCACACTCCCATCCAACTTCCACTTACATTCCCTCAGCCCATCCACACTCCCTTCCACACTTCCCTCAGCCCATCCACACTCCCTTCCACACTCGACTGGCAGCGTGTGTTGACGGACGTGACTGTACAGTGGCTTAAAAAAATTCCTCGAGGAGCAGGTGAGTAAAAGGAGGCTACTGATCCTTCCAAACTAGACCACGAAACAAACTCACTCATTCTGGGCATCGATTTGTGGCGCAGTTGGAGAAAAAGGTAGGACCCAATATTAGCCATTAATATTTCAGATGCCTTGACGAAACGATTCAATAGATACAGTAATAAACAAGGCGGTTCATTCTGTGTCGATGTGTTTAATTAACAAGCACTCTTAATTAGGGGGGAAAGTTTGGTGTTGGTAAATCTGGAGCAACTGAATCCTTCAAACTATTCCAAGCAACAGAATACCATTATTATTATTACTCGTCTGGTCCTGTTTCCTAGCATACTTTATAGGAATCAAGGCACTCCAATGTTCCAAAAAAGAATTACCACTTTAAAACTGTCTGGGTCAGTCTCCTTCGTCTACACTTTTCTGTGTGTTCGTCCCACGTGTCAAAATATGTAAGTAAACTTGTAAATATACCGTTCTGAATACCGGTAAGGCAATATATGATTGGATTTACACTCACCAGTTGCACCAATTTATTTGACTCCTAAGTTAACACCTTATAGTTATTTACACATTTTGATGCACCGAAGATTGCTGGTTAACTTCCTTTTGAGCTGGAGTGTTTACATTATCTATTAAAATATCATCTCAATGAAACTTACATTTTAGGCAAGAAGGGATTGAGGGTTAAGGTTCATATGAGTGGACACTATCTATACAGAAATATCCTTGAATGGTTTCAATGTTCTACTTCGTTCCATCAACACATCTTTAGTTCAGTCATATATATATATAATTACACCAAGTAATTTACATAATTATATTAATTGGTGACAATATTAGCGGTATTTATTAAACGTGTCCTAGTAGCCAGAACACCAAGACCGACCAGATCATCTAAAAAAAACTCAGATGTTTGACGTGGACTCGATATGATTTCCATTTGGTCCGTAACCATCGCTCTTTCTAGTATGTTATATCTATATTTGATAAGCGGACAGACAAACGAAATACGAAGAAATTTAGTCGAAAATGAAATGGTGGTAAGTAAAGTGAGGGCAAGAATATATGAAAGTTGAAACGGGAATACTTCAAATATGGTAATGGTTGTGTTAATAATGAGAGGGCAGAAAAGTATTATAACCAAAGAATAAAACGAAAATGTGAGGGAGATAAACTGCACCATAGAGAAAATGTGACTTGACTTGCTTAGAGATTACAGAGAAAATATACGAAAATGGAATAAAACAAATAAAAAACAAACTATAGAGATTATAGAGGTAAACATAGATTAGAACGAATGTATAGAGGTAATGAAGAAATAATAACAACCAATAGAAGAGTAGGAGAGAAAGTTGGAAGGGGAGGAGAGGGAAAAAAAATGGATGGAAGGGTGAGAGGTGAAAATGGAGGAGGTGGGGAGGGAGGAGGAGTGGGGAAGGGGGATGGAAGAGGAGGAGTGGGGAGGGAGGAGGAGTGGGGAGGGAGGAGGAGTGGGGAGGGAGGAGGAGTGGGGAGGGAGGAGGAGAAGTGGGGAGGAAGGAGGAGTGGAGAGGAAGGAGGAGGAGGAGTGGAGAGGAAGGATGAGTAGGGTGGGAGGAGGAGGAGTGGGGAGGAAGGAGAAAGAGTGGGGAGGGAGGCAGAGAATTGAGAGATTTGGGAATTGATAGGGTTGGAGAATGGATGATGGATTGGAAAAGAGGAATGGGGACAATAATAATTACAACGAGGGAAGTAGCGAATTTAGAAGATAGGTTTAGGGAAATGGATAAAGAGGAGTGATGATAAAATGTGAGAGAATGAGGGAAATAGGAAGAATGAAGTGTTAAATAAGGGAAATGAAAGGGAAATAGGAAAAATAGTGATAAAGAGAATGGAGAGAGTAAGGGGAATAGAAAAAATAGTGATAAAGAAGGGAAATGTAAGGGAAATAGGAAAATAGGGATAAAGAGAATGGAGAGACTGAGGGAAATAGAAAAAATGAGATGATAAAGAGGAGTAAGAAAGAAAAGAGAATATGGTAAATAAGTAAGATTTAATGATAAAGAGAGAGAGGAGGAGGGAAATAGGAAAAAGAAGAGTAATAAAGAGGAGGGAGAGAAGGAGGGAAATAGAAAAAAGTGACAAAGAAGGAGGGAGAGAAGGAGGGAAATAGAAAAAAGTGACAAAGAAGGAGGGAGAGAAGGAGGGAAATAGAAAAAAAAGTGACAAAGAGGAGGGAGAGAAGGAGGAGAATGAAAAAAAAAGTGATAATAAGGAGAGAGAGAGAGAGAGAGAGAGAGAGAGAGAGAGAGAGAGAGAGAGAGAGGAAAGGGGCAGCTGAGTGAAGGTGGGTGTGAAGGTGAGGAAAGTGGAGCAATGTAAACAGAGTGAGTGAGGAGACAGGAGAGCAATGAGTGGACTGAGAGGGGTGGTGGTGGTGGTGGCATGATGTGTGAGGGTCAATATGAAGGAGGAGGGAGGGACCTGTGAGTATTTAAACCGTGCCTCACTCCTCAACCTCACACACAACTCCTCCTACACTGACATGGTAAGCAACCCTTCCTTCACTCATTAGGAAACTAGCTGTAAAATTAATTATAATGAACGGTTCTCGCCGAAATAATAATAATAATAATAATAATAATAATAATACGTTGCTATTATGCTAGAGTACTATACCAATCTATTTCCTAACACACACACACACACACAAAAAAAAGTTTAGATGAATAATTTTCAGAAGTTTAGAGAAACAACAGATCATTCCCTTAATATACAGTACTTACGTAACGAAACGTGTTATTTAGAATACTTAATCAATTATGTAATCATCTTTACTATATAATAACCTGCCCAGTGGGGCTGACTTTATTCTCTGTGAATATTAGTCATCCTCCACAGGGCTAGAATAAAGATTGTTGTAGGATCTAGTCACTTTCTAGTGGATTTGAAGAGATCTGCCCACATGGATTAAAAATCCACGTGAGGTGTACTGCAACTGGAGGCTCTTTTTTTTTTCACTACTGTGTGGACGGCCAGCACACAGGGGTGCATTTCTCTTTTCATGCAGCAGTGTAAACTCCCTCCCCTTATGGTCCCTTCAGGGCTGGTCTCATGGAAGGTGAGGCCCCACTTGTAGCTCTTGTGGAAACGTTGACTTGGGCCCACAGCACTGGCTGTGGTATCAAAGACCTTCCCCCCAATCTCCCTGGCTGTCGGAGGCCCCCAGACTCCCTGGTCCAGTAAGCTCTGGTCCCATCTCCCTGGGATGCGCTTCTGTAGCCCAGGCATATAGGGCCAACCCCTCCTTTATTTCAATTTGTTTTTTCACTGCGACCAAAGTGTACCAGGGGCCTGTGGGGCAGGAGGCCATTCTGCCCCGGGAGATCATCAACAACAACAACTATACAATAACGTGTGTGAAAATAGTTATATATGTTATTATTTTTACAGAAGGTTGTTGTTGGCTGTCTGGTGGTGGTGGTAGCAGTCTCCACTTTCGCTGCTGCTGATGGTGGAGGTGGTGGTGGTGGAGGATTCGGTGGAGGTGGTGGAATAATCATTGATGGAGGGTATGGTGGAGGTGGGAGTGGTGGGTTCGGTGGTGGTCATGGTGGTGGAGGAGGTGGTTTCGGTGGAGGTCATGGTGGAGGAGGAATTGGTGGTGGTGGAGGAATAATTGGTGGTGGAGGATACAGTAGTGGTGGTGGCGGAGGAGGAGGAGGCTTCGGTGGAGGTCATGGTAAAGGAGGTGGAGGCTTCGGTGGAGGTCATGGTGGAGGAGGAGGAATTGGTGGAGGAGGAATTGGTGGCGGAGGATACAGTGGAGGAGGAGGAGGAGGCTTCGGTGGAGGTCATGGTGGTGGAGGAATAATTGGTGGTGGAGGGTACAGTGGAGGTGGTGGTGGTGGAGGAGGAGGTTTCGGTGGAGGTCATGGTAAAGGGGGTGGAGGTTTTGGAGGTGGATCAAGTGGAAAGGCGACCATCAACTTCAACCTCCGTCCCAGTAGTAAGGGAAGCTCCAGTGGCGGCGGCTATGGCAGTGGCGGCGGCGGCGGCGGATTTGGCGGCGGCGGCGGCGGATTTGGCGGCGGCGACGGCGGATTTGGCGGCGGCGGCAGCAGTGGCGGCTATGGCAGTGGTGGCGGCGGTTTTGGCGGAGGAGGTGGTGGCGGCGGCTTTGGCGGTGGCGGTATCGGAGGAGGGTTTAGCAGTGGTGGCGGCTATGGCGGCAGTGGTGGCGGTGGCGGGGGAGGCTTCGGCGGCGGCGGCGGCGGAATTAGCACAGGAGTCACCTATGGAAGTGGTGGTGGCGGTGGCGGCTTTGGAGGCGGCGGCGGCGGCGGCAGCAGCAGTGTAAGTTACGGGAAATGAAAGCAAGCAGCGACGAAGATGAAACCAAATGCAAATCTATAATATAATATAACCAAACCTCACAACAACAACACTCAACACACTTGTAGTAATAATCTCACATACATATATTATTAATTAACTAACTGTCTCGTCAAACAAAAGCCTACAGTCATGTTTACTCTCTTTCCCACACTTCACCTTCCAGTAAAATAAATTAATAAATACAATAATATCAGTAACAAGTAAATATAAATAAAATTATACAACGTTAACATTTCACGTTATCTATACAACGAACTCTCTCATCTACATACTGTTAGGCACACTGAAGGCTAAATAAATTAATTTATAAATGGATACATAAATGAATAATATTATAAAGTATATGTATGTGAATAAAGGATAAACCCATTTTTTGCCAATTTTTGTAAATGCCCAGAAAGAGTACAGTCAGAAACAGTACACTTGTATTGTACCACCTGAGAACATTAAATTTTAAGGGACCCTGTGATGTAGTCAGAAAATTGTAGATAAGGGAGTCCTTCAAATATTGCCACGAAACACCACCTATATGGAAGGAGCTTGTTTCGTGTCATGATCAGGATGAATCAGCAGAAGCCTCCATTTATCATACACGAACACAGGGTCCTTAAGGGGCAGGTGATGATGTTACTGTTTCCTTCAAACTGTGACACAATATAGTAACAGTACTAATAAAAGTTTCTGTGTCGTGGCATTATTTGGAGGAAGCTGTATCATATATTTTGCCGATGGTGTTATGCCTTTAGCTTACTGATCGATAGGATGGGAGTAAAATGTTTCATATCCTAATTTATGTAAACTTGGAAATGCGCGTAGTTATGGTGTTATAATGCTATTGCTAGGCTACACCAAGTCGAAGTAAGACCTGATGTGAAATGAACTACTTATTAGTGAATATTCAATACTCAGATCATTGTTATGGTGTGCTGTGATATATGTAGCGACAATGTTATCATGGGATTTGGTTTTGGTCAAGAATTCTAGTACTGTCCCAGCCAGCCAGCCAGAGTGACGACACGAAAATAACATTGAGTGGTCTATCCTTCTTCCTGTACTAGAATCCTTGGTTTGGTGTTTACTGGGGTGGTGCTCATCAGTACGATACTCTTTCCGTTACTCTGACATCCCTACTCACTGGCTGGACAGTATACTCCGTTGGCAGCCGTAAAATATTTCAACGTTGTAGGAATATAATACTTGTTTGATCAAATTCTTCATTATTTCACAAATCGCGTAAAGAAACCACAGAAAATGTAATAGCATATCAGCTGGTTCTGTGAAATTTCATCGCAAGCATAAATATTATCAGATGTAACACGTGTATCATAACTCCCTATCATTTCGTATATAAACTATTATTTTAATTTCTTCTCAATTTGCAGAGGTTATGTAATCAATCTTCTGTAATTTATGCTTCATGCTTAATGAATGAGTAAACAATTTACTGATGGACTTTGACAAAAATTCACAGGATGATTGGGCATTATGAAGCTTAGAAGTGATTACATTAAATTGGATCCTTGGTCAAAAATGAAGCTCAAGAATGAATATATTTTATCTATATAGTTACTGTGATATGTATGTCGGGTGCCATTCTTATTTAATTAATCAGCAGTACTAATGTGACGGGCGGAGTTTCTCGTATAACTGTGCACATCATTTCATATTACTCTAGGTATAATTTGGTGTGTAAATGTGAAGTGAGATGATGTTAAATAAGTTGGATTTACTGTTACACTTACCTTACTCCAGCAATGCTCCGTGTCTTCATCCCTCGGTAATCATGGCGTCCAGGCTACATTTTGCATCTTCCTCCACCAATTCGAATCGTATTATTTTCTCACGTATGTATCACACCATGTGGATGTAAATAAGTAAGCACAGGTTGACACTCTGGACCAACACATGAGGCACAGTTGGTTACAATCATCTAGTTGAGGCTATTAATCACCAGAACACAGGAAATTATCTCAGTAATAATAACACAACACCACAACATACGAACTCAGACGGAGAGAGAGTGAGAGAGACGGAGAGAGAGTGAGAGTCGGGGAGGGAGAGAAGGAGAGAAATTTGAAAATGGAAGGGCATCTACAAGGAAGAGTCGTGAAACAGGGTTCGCTCATCTCATCACGGTGTGTGAATTGATTCTTGCACGATTTTTTTAGATGCTTTCGTTCTTTTTTATTACATAGATGGGACACAAAGTTTGGGTATGCTTGTTTGTGTTATAAAGGCATTACATTAGCAACACAATTATCATTATCCAGTAAAATATTTTCTGGAACTTATATATATCTATATTTTCGTAAAAGTTTAACACAAGCGAAAAATAAAAAAATCACCAATCTCTCTCTCTCTCTCTCTCTCTCTCTCTCTCTCTCTCTCTCTCTCTCTCTCTCTCTCTCTCTCTCTCTCTCTCTCTCAATGATATCAAGTCTGACAGTGATACATGTCTCCTCAAAAAATAAGCAGGTTTGTACACCAATGTTTCACAAATGAGAAAGACTGGAGGATCATAAAGAAATATACAAATCACCATATTGCCAACAGCACCACCAGCCTCACCACCAATCACCCTGACTGCATGGTGGACGTGTCGTGTTTGTAATGATAAGAGTGGTGACGCAAACAACAAAAACATACTTCCTGTTTATATCACGCTGGTCCCATATTCAAATAATACATATCTAGTAGGTTTGGGCTTGTTTGCTTGGGTTATATTTATTGAGGCTGCTAAGGTGTTTTAAGGGGGAAATATTGTGTTGGCAGATCTAGAGCAGCTGAACCCTCCAAACTATTCCAAGCAACAGAAAACACCATAATTTTTGCTCTTCTGGTACTGTTTCCTGGCATACTTTGGAGGAATCAAGGCTCTCCAATGTTACAAAAGTGAATTACCCCCTTAGTATCATACCTATGCAACCAACAATTGAATGATGATAATTTTTTTTTCTCTTGGTGTTTCATTTGGATGCAGTTCGAATCCTGATCCATGTCACGAATAATAAGGGTTTACGGACAAAATACTTGGTTGGTTACCGATCGAGAACCAGGAGGCATCTTAACAGTGAACATGTAGAGAGTTGACGATCACCACCACCACCAGATGTCAGGCAGATGTGTAACGTGTGATGTCGTCATGTGAGGCTCAGGTATCATGCAAGCAGACAGGTTATTCTTACTTGTCATAAGCGAGTTCAGGCTGAGTATAGAATGATAAATAATATAGCCTTTGAATATGAATACAGGAAGTGAAGGAACGAAGAAAATGGAAAAGGTTGAGAACGTACTAAGTGAAATCAAAGAAAGTGAAAGAATATTAGGGAAC
The DNA here is from genome assembly GCA_033782935.1 of Petrolisthes cinctipes. Lineage (NCBI taxonomy): Eukaryota > Metazoa > Arthropoda > Malacostraca > Decapoda > Porcellanidae > Petrolisthes > Petrolisthes cinctipes. The sequence goes on along the minus strand of JAWQEG010001100.1, from coordinate 15,353 downwards.
ACTAAACTAGAAGGTATCCAGAGATGAAATGGTGTACTGTACATATTGACCTGGAAAACTCGCTTATTTATAGTTAGTCACTATAGAATGTCAATCTTTTTTTGTTATGATACTTTTGTTTCAGTTTTATTAACACTTTTAAAAATTCCCAGGAGTGGACTATATAGATCTATAGTAAAGAAGTTAGTTATCCATGTGGTTTAGCAATGGCATGAATCTTATGAATAAAGTTTATCTGTGGCATATTCAGGTTACCAAAACATGTGATTTTTTGTGCACTTAAAATAATAATGGCAACGGAAGAGCTGATAATAATATATATTTCAGTTATGTTAAAATCATGCAAATCATGT